>LPNX010291987.1:111661-254943 GCA_001517045.1 Pseudotsuga menziesii
CGATCAGCAACATCATCTTCAGCACTTCGACCTTTCGATCAGCAACATCATCTTCAGCACTTTGACCTTTCGATCAACAACATCATCTTCAGCACTTTAATCTTTCAATTAGCAACATCATCTTCAGCACTTTGACCTTTCGATCAGCAACATCATCTTCAACACTTTTACCTTTCGATCAGTAACATCATCTTCAGCACTTTGACATTTCGATCAGCAACATCATCTTCAGCACTTTGGCCTTTCGATCAACAACAACATCATCATCATACTCTGATCTTTTGATCAGAAACGTCATCATGAAAACATCATCATCATCAAAACTTCATTATTATCAAAACATCAACATCATCATCATCAACATGATCCTTCCTTTCGGAATTACGGGATCAATATGTCTATGGTACTCATATGATCCTTCCTGTCGGAATTACGGGATTTATGTCTTTACGGAGTTACTAATGATCCTTCCTTTCAGAATTACGGGATCAACACATCTATGGAGCTTAGACGATCCTTCCTTTCGAAATTATGGGATCAAGTCTTTATGGAGCTACTAACGATCCTTCCTTTCAGAATTACAGGATTTAGGTCTTTACGGAGTTACTAACGATCCTTCCTTTCGGAATTACGGGATCAACACATTTGTGGAACTCAGACAATCCTTCCTGTTGGAATTACGGGATCAAGTCTTTACGGAGCTACCAACGACCCTTCTTTTCGGAATTACGGGATTTAGGTCTTTACGGAGTTACTAATTATCCTTCCTTTCGGAATTACGAGATTTAGGTCTTTACAGAGTTACTAATGATCCTTCCTTTCGGAAGTACAGGATCAACACATTTGTGGAACTCAGACAATCCTTCCTATTGGAATTACAGATCAACACATCTGTGGAACTCAGACAATCCTTCCTCTAGGAATTACGGGATCAACACACGTTCTCGAGTACCAAAGTCACCGGATCCGTTCTGAACCGAAGTTCAAGGATGATACAATCCTACCACCTTCTCGATGACTGAAGTTCACTAGATCCGTTATGAACCAAAGTCCAAGGGTGATACAATCCTGCCACCTTCTCGATGACCGAAGTTCACTGGATCCGTTCTAAACCGAAGTCCAAGGATGATACAATCCTACCACCTTCTCGATGACCGAAGTTCACCGGATCCATTCTGAACCGAAGTCCAAGGATGATACAATCCTGCCACCTTCTTGATGAACGAAGTTCACCAGATCCGTTCTGAACCGAAATCCAAGGATGATACAATCCTGCCACCTTCTCGATGACTGAAGTTCACCGGATCCGTTCTGAACTGAAGTTCAAGGATGATACAATCCTGCTACATTCTCGATGACCGAGGTCACCGGATCACTTCTGGACACATGTCCCAAGATGATACAATCCCTCTTCGTTCTTGAAGACCGAGGTCTCCGGATCACTTTAGGGCAAGTGCCCAGGGATGATACAATCCCACTGAAACATCACTACTCCCCCTTTCGGGGAAGGTCTTTCCGAACCACACCAATCTTGTCTCAAAAAGTGTTCGAACTTTACTCAAGACAGAGTTTTCATCAACACATCATCATCTAGACCATCATCATCTACATCTTCCGTATGTGAATACCGAACTATCACCATCTGTATCTCCAATATGTAAATACTGAAAGCATCATCATCTATATCTTCAGTATAGAAATACTGAAAGCATCATCACCTCTATATTCAGTATAGAAATACGGAGTCACCATCGTCTGCATCTACAATATGTAAATACTAAAACATCATCTATATCTTTAGTATGGGAATACTGAAACATCATCATCTGCATCTTTATCTTGTATGTAGAAATATCGGATTTCTATGTGTTACGATGGAACACAGGGTTCTCTATTATCACAACTCTCGTTATCACATAGAATCAATGTCGTATCCATCTTCAGGTTAAGGAGACCTGATATCAGCTTCCGAAGCCATATGGCTTCACAACTTAGCAGAGCAATCTGCTATGTATTCTGCTTTTGTTGTTCTAAGAGAAACACTAGAATGTTTCCTGCTAAACCATGAACTCATAGTAGACCCCAAACAAAAGCATCTACCTGATGTGCTTTTCCTGTCTGAGATACTTCCAACCCAATCTGCATCTGTATAGCCATACAATCTGTAGTCATGGCTACCATCATAGTATAGACCAAGGTCTATAGTCCCTTTCAGATATCTCATCACATGTTTTGTAGCTACTAGGTGAACCCGTCTTGGTTGAACAAGATATTGAATTAAGGTGTTCACAACAAAACAAATGTCTGGTCTGGTATTTGTTAAGTACATCAATGACCCAATGATCTGTCTGTAATGAGTCGCTTCCACTAACTCTGATGAGTCATCAGCTAACAGCTTCAGGTTGGAGTCCATGGGTGTGGCCATGCCTTTGCATTCCAACATATTGAATCTCTTCAATATCTCTACCACATAATTTCCTTGGTTGAGAAAGATTCCTTCTGAATTTTATCATACTTCCAGACCTAGGAAATAGTGCATTAACCTAAGGTCTTTCATCTCAAATTCTTTTGCTAGTTTCTTCTTGCTTTCCATGATCTATTTCTCATTCCCTGTCAAGAATAAGTCATCCACATATAATAACAGGATGACAGGTTCATCTTCTACAACCTTGAGATAAAGGTTAGGATCAGCTTTACTCTTGGTAAAGCCCATAATTGACAGGAAACTGTCTATCCTTCCACACCAAGTTCTGGGAGCTTGCTTCATGGCATAGAGGGCCTTCTTTAACTTACATATATGAGTCCATCTGTCTTCAACTTCAAATCCTTTCTATGTAAAACTCTTCCGCAATCATACCATTAAGGAAGGATTGTCTTTACTTCATCATGGAAGAAACTACCATCATAGTTCTGAAGGAAGTGTACCTTGCTTCCTGGAGTAAGTGTCTCTTCAGAATTAATTCCCTCTTTCTTATAGAAACCTCTAGCCACAAGTCTTTCCTTACTTCTATTAGCGACATATTTTATCTTGCAAATCCATTTGTAAGATACCACATTCTTGCTTTCTGGTTTGAGTATTATATCCCAAACATCATTCTAGTAGTCTTTCATCACAACATCTTCCATGAGTTCGTCTTGTCAGATCATCAACATATCCTAGTCTTCTGCATTCAAATTTGAAGGTTGGAACCCACTTTGCTCTTGGTAAAGTCTCGATTCATCAGGAAGTTGTCCATCATGTCGTACTATGTCAAACTCAGATATCTTCTGTAGTCACTCCCCCTGAAGTGGAGTATTATCTTCCTTCTTCATTATGTACAGGTGGTTCTATGCTTGATATATACTAGTCAATAGGGTATGTCATGTCATAGTCTATTCTTTCTGAGGCAAATCACGAACCTTTCTTTGTACACTTGTTCTTGTAGATCCATATGGAGGATACTATGTACTTCCCTTTATGTCTCGAAATCATATCGTATACATCATTCCCCATGATCAACTGTTATTCTTTGATCATAGCTTCTTTTATAGCATTCTTTTCTTCATCTTGAGTTATCTCTCATACCCATGGTGGTCTTCATCCTTTGAGGTGGATCTACCGCTCTCTGAAGCTCTTTCTTTCGTCATGGTGTCTCTGACCCTGGGAGCTTCAGATTCGTGTTTATTGAATTGTCATCACTTGTTCTTCGGAACAAGTCTCGTCCTTCTTTTATTGTAGGAGGTTGTACAGGACCTTTCCTACAATTCAAATGCACCAGTTGCATGGTTAGAACTATTTCATAAAACATATGCATAATGACAAATTCTTATGCATCATGCAACTATTTAGCCAATACAACATTCATCCATATTTCACATAAACTTTCTAGATGCCTTCCATCTCTACCATGACATCATTGAGATTGTGCACTAATCCAATATGTCAGCAAAGAGGTTTGATAAGTAGCACTGGAGAGTTGTATAGCGCCATGAGCTACTTATCCATCACATGCATATTAGTAGTATTAATGTAAACAATCTATCATGCATAACACATCAACTGAATACAATCAAATGTATAACAAAACAATATCATGAAATGGCAATTGAATACTTATCTTTTATTTGTTTCATGGGTAGACTCAATCTTGATCATTCTGCTTTATCATCTTCTTCATTCATGAAATCATCATCCAAATGATAAGATGAATAATAGGTTCTTCAAGAATTGAGTTTTTCATATTCCTCATCGCTTGAGGGATCTTCTTTGAATGGTGAGAGCTTGATCTTCAATTGCTCCCATCTTCTTCTTCTCTTCTTATTAGTCGAGCTGAAAGTAATCACTTACTTCTGGCATACATTCTTCACATGAATGAATCCCATGATCCTGGGAGGCCATTCAAGGTGGCTATCACTACTTCTGCATACTTCTTCTTCTACCGTTTCAAGTTGTTCTGCATTCTGGATCTTCACATTCTTCAACTGTTTTCTCAAAGCCATCTTCTGATTTAAGTTCTTATCTTCAAATAGCTTGATCAAGTAATCAAACATCTTTGGTGTCTTTAGGAAGACACTTGTGGTATAAGTTGATCCATGATTGAATCAACAATGATCTTCTTGGCCTTGATCAAGTTCTTCTTGTGTAAGTCTTTGAGGCTCATCTCCCTCTAGAACTGGAACCTCTCTACTCATGTAGGTGTCCAATTCATTTTCTTCAGAGAGATCAAATACTTCCATGCTTGGAAGTTTTCAACTTCACCAAGCTTATCATCAAGCTGATGTGATAGATCATTTTGAAATGAGAACCTCAAATGCAAATAGCAAAAGATTAGATCTTACCGATTTGAGGCGTCTGTCCTACTTCCGGAGCTGGCTGATCTAGGGTTTGTCAAAGAAACCCTAATTTTCAAAACTTGGAATATTTCATTTCTAATTGGATAGAAAGATAGATCTCTTCAAATGGATCTGTCCAATGTACTCCTTTTCTGAAAACAGTGGAGGGAAGCTCCTGGAACAGGAAGCCTTAGTTTTCATATTTCTTCTGCAGAAATGCCTATTACTGTTTCTATGATATCTCTGAAATTACTGCTCCTCTATGTATAAAATTTCACACTGAGGTAACCTCACATTTCCCTGATCCCACAGCACAGGTTTCATCAGAATTGGTTTCACCCATTGGGATTTATGATCATTTTCCCAAGGTGACCTGTTACAGGATTGTTCAGAACAGTGAAGTTGTACGGCATGCCATGTGTCACTGGTTCATCTTCTGAGTCTAATATTTGGATCATTGAAATTAAAGTCCGTGCTCTTTCTGGAACATCTTTAGGAATTCCATTTGGACTTTTGTAGCCCAAGCTATAGCAAGTTTCCCCAGGTGTCCTGTTTAGGGATGAATTCTGGAAGAGGTGGAACCCTAACTTGGAGGGATCATATCTCCCAGAATATAGCGAATATGAGGCTGAATTTTGGACACAGTGTACATCAAGATGGTATCTTCGGCCTCTGCAATTTTCAGCTCCTGATCCTTCGCCAATCTCTGAATATAGCGAAAGTACCAAAACTTAGCAGTTTTAGTATTTAGGGTTTTTCTAGCTCAGGGTCAAACTAGGGTTTGAATTTCCTGAAGTTTCACCCAACCAAATTTCTTGATCCAGGTCTCTAAAATTTGATTTTTATGAGGAAAACAATCCTATGCCGGGCTCACTCAAAAATTCCTCTTTTGTAGAAAGCCCTAATTTTTCGCACCAAAACTGAAAATGCTCAGAATCAAATTCCGCTTCTACAGAAAGATGTGCCCTTCAATGGAGAGTCAGTCTAGCCTTCTTTTGCTGATTGATTGTGGATAGATATCCAAAAAGTAAGAATCCCTAGCTTCTGTAGCTGCACAATGTCTTCTTTCAGGGTGGCTCTGATACCATGTTAAATTTTCATATGATAAGCTAGATCATTAGTATTTCATTTCGAATTCATAACAAAAGCATATAAACAGGATCACTGAAAGATAGATAAGCACAACCATACAAAAGGAACACAAACATTTATCTTGGAAAAAACCCAGCAAAAGCTTCCTCAATATAGATGCCCCAAAAAGATAAAAGGTAAAACCAACAAGGAGATCAAAGACTGATCCTCCTCCTTCTCCAGCTACTCCTCTTCTCCACTAATGCACTACAAAAGTGAGAGTGTGTGTGTCTCAAATGAGGAGAACCACACCTCTATTTATATTCATCTGTTCACTTGAATTAACTCATACGACATGTAGGCTCAAGTTACACATGTAGGCTCAAGTAACCACACTGGGGTGCTAATGACCCACCTTTACAATTAGAGGGGACTACTTCATGAATCTTATTAGTTCTTCTGATTAGAAGCATCGGGGTACAAGATAATACAAGTGGTTCTCCCAGTAGGACCATCGAGGACCACAAAAGATACATATAGAATATTCTTCGAAGTTACAATATTTCAACATATACTTCTTCAAAGGCTTGGTGACACAAAACTCAAACTATAAATTAAACACTATTATCATTTATTGTAATCATTCTTGTGATGATAAATCACTATATTTCCTAGAATTCAATAGCACACCAACTTTAATTTATTGTTTATGAAAGTATAATGTTAGTGTTTTAAGAAGAGAGCCCAATGACTTCGATCATTAATTTTGTTTTAATTGATACACATTTCTATCAAGAAAAGTATATTTACATTTACTTCTTCATAACAAATATATATTAACTCTCAATGTATACAAATATCTAAAAAACATTAACGTTATAGTTATGCATTGTAATTAACATTTTGAAAAAATATTATATTAATTTCTTTGTTGCAAAATGCTCCAACCAACAAAATGCAGCATCGCTATTTGTCATTTGCAAGGTCGGGGACATTGCCACTTTGTCTTTCTGGTTAAAGTAAATAGATATTAAGGTTTAAACTTGGTTCATTTTTATCTAAATTTATAAAATCAATTAATCTTGTTATATCAAATTTATAAAAAGTGAAAAAATAATCATTTTGTTATATCTAGTCTATAGAAAATAAAAATTAATACATTTACTCAAGTATGAAAAAGTCATTGGTAAAAGAATCATCAACCTATAGAATACATGTGATGTTCATTTCTTCCATTTTTTCTTAAAACAAAAAATTGTATAAGTTCCAATAGTATGAGTCTTTCCTTATAGGAAGTCAAACACTAACAATTTATAATTGAGAATCTTATTCAGTGATTCAAATAATTGTTGAAATGTTTTCAAACTATTTTAGTATTTGTGATTTATGTTATATTACAAATCAAAATCCGAACACCCCAATTATTTATAATTGAGAATATTATTTAGTGTTTCAAATAATTATTGAAATGTTATTATGACATTTATGAATTATATCATTTTTCCAAGATCTCAATTATTATCTACATTTGTTTATTTCGTAAAAAAAATTGGTGATAGTCCATCTGAATGATGGATGAGTTAGCATAATGCGTTTTGACTGTTTTTGGCTCAAACATTTGTTTGTTGACTAATTTACGAATGTTGTGGATGTAACATACTCTCAATGACAAATGATTTTCCATGAAATTTTTCTTAAGTCAATTGAAATTTTCGTGTGTTCATTTTCAGTGTTTGTAATAATACTGTCAATTTTGAGATAATATTTTTTAGCATTTTCTTTTGTAAACCTCAATCATTGAATAATATTGCACAAGCCTCAATTATTGAAGAATATTGCACAAAAGAAAGTGCACTAAAAATGTGATCTCATAATTAATGGTATTGTTATAAACACAAAAAATGAAAGGAAGACAACTTCAATTGAATTGAGACAAGTTCATGGGAAATCACTTTGTCGTTTAGAGGTTAAATTACATTTATATCTTCTGTAACTTAGTCAACAAGTATGTGTTCGAAAAAATGAATGCATTATGCTGACCAAGCCATCATTTAGATGATACATTATCAATGATGTTTACAAAATAAACAGATGTGAAATATCACTTAGATTTTGGAAAATGATAGTATTCATAAAATGCCTTGATCACATTTCAACAATTATTTGAAATAGTAAATAATATTCTCAACTATCAATAATGGCTCTTGTTTTGATTTTGGTTTCTAAGAAGACACTATATGGGTTGTATGGGTGAACATGGACTAGGGATAAAGGTTGAGGAGTAGACACTGCAAAGGAATATGGTGCACTAAAAGGTTTTTGGAGAATGGTGAAAGGCCACAACAATTCTCCTTCATGCCATGTCCATGTTTTCAAACATCAAAATACCCTTGGAATGTTTCAAGATGTTTTTCATATCTTCACATTTCCTACCCATAAATGCAAGGGGTGTGTTTATTCTAACATAGGTTGAGAGGGATACAAAATTCTAGTTGCAAATCTTAATGTTTTGGCAACATCAGATACTAGTGATTGTCAAGCCCTTTTTATTGTTTGTGCTAAAAATTTGCTTCATTTGTGTCAAAAATTGTTGGTGTGGATGTTGTAGATATCCCACTTTTTCCTTGTTAGAATTATTATTGCATATTTCCCAGGAATTTCGCATGTCAACAATTATTGCATCGAGTTTATTGAAATGTGCATACCACCCTAGTTAAACTAGTGAGCAATTGATTATCATCAAAACCATTTTAGATTCTAAAATCACTAAACTATAACATGTTTTTTTACATTATTCACATAAATGGATTAATTTAGGCTTTTATACTTTATTCACATAAATGGATTAATTTATTAAATGAGATTCTCAATAACTGTAACTAATTCAAACAAACTTGTTTGCATTTTGATGTTAAAAGAACAGTTTTGTATTATTTGTAAGGAGTTAGAGGGAAGAAAGGTATAACCTTAAGAATATCATTCGAGGGAAGAAAGATATAACCTTAAGAATATCATCTATCTTTGTATGATATGATTCTTTGAGGATGGTAGGAGAAATGATTTACTCCTAGGTGCTCTCTTGGTTCTCTTACCTCCCATATCCATGAAGGGAAGCTTGTATATATAAGCCAAAGAGGGCCCTAAGGGGTTGAGATATTTTGGGAGGAAGGTGAGGAATGATCCCTAGAGGTTAGGGGTAGGAATCCCACTTATTCCAAGCAGTTGGGATATGACTCCATGAGGACTATCATCTATAAGGTTCTTGAAGTCTTCTATTTTTACCTATTTAACAGTGTTGACACTCCTTATACATGAGCAGGATGCGTCGACGCTCTTTTTATTCAAGCAACAAGTGTCACCGACTCACCTTATCAATGGGAAAGAGGTGTCATGCTAGTTTGATGTCCTATGTCAGAAAGCAGGGTGCATCCGACCTCCTATAGATGAGCAAAAAGGTTCTTCAAAATATGGTTTGGCCAAATCACTTCAGGGGATTGAGCATAAAGACAAATTTTGGGTGTAACAAAAACCTTAGATTCTTCCTTTTGTAACCTCAAGTTGGAAGGGCTACAAACCCATTCACGGGGCTGCTGGAAACTTCATCAAGTATCCTTGGGCTACACTGCAACTGATTAAGGGCTATATGAATGTATAAGGGTTTCCAATCAACTTTTACAAGCCCAAGTGAGAAGTATGAATATACTTCTTCAAAATGGCTTGGTGACCCATCAATCCTCATCCAATCCAATCTGAACGTTGTGTCCCGAGTTTGGATAGAATTAAGAAATTAACTAACTTTCTTAAAAATATTGTTATATAACTAACTTTAGAACTCATATAAATAGGAATCTAAGACATGCCTTTTGGCAGGATAGGAGCACATTGGAGTATATGACGGTTGACTAAACAGAATATGTAGAGTGCAAGAGTGAGAGAATGTAACCAAATCAAAGTAGACTATCATCGAAACCCAAAAGACAAAACACAAATATAGAAAAATGGAGGCCTAAGTTGAATAGGAAGAGGGCAAAGACAAGACTAAGCAACTTGCTTCCCTGATCGAAATCGTAGGATGACATTCAACGAGATTCTAGGATTGGACGAGAACATGGTCGGTAGCATAAATCAATGATTGAGTCGACAATTTTGTAGATGGAGCTTGCCTTACAGGTTTCCTCAAGCGTGCAAAATAGTTGTCCACCGCCAAACTCGCCATTAATGCATCATTCTACCTACATTGAATGTACACCAAATATTGTGCTTATACATACACCATAGCTTGAAGACTCGTGGTTTAATTTATGCAAAAAAATGGAAAGAGTGCATTCCATTCCAAAAATTATAGAGTTTGCATCTGATATATCTGTCCCTGACTGCAAGAAACCAACCATGGCACCTAAGAAGAACACAACAACAACCAAAGTGAAAGAAGTGCATGAAAAAGCAAGATCCATCTTGGAAGAAGCCACTATGACCCCATTGGAGGCCCAACTACATTAAAGAAGAAAAAAAACTGGGCAAAATATTATACATAATTTAGAGTGCGAGGGATTGAGGGTACTTAATGGAGAGAAGTAACCAATAAACTAGAAACTACGAATATTGGATGTTACTTAGGAGTGCCATTAATGAGTTCTTTTGGGAACCTGAAAATCATACTTGTGAAGTTTATCATCAATCGATACCACGATGGTAAGATTTGGATTGATGAACCCATCCCTTTCACCAACTCTCTTATTACTCAAATTATAGGGTTATGAAGCAAGGGAGCACCTATTCCAGCGATAACCAGCCCGTTGGAGTCAATAAAACAATTCACCGTCACATAACAGGGTAAGAACTCAAGGGGCCTAATCATTAGCAAAATATTGCATGATGATGTCAAATGCACAGCCACAATAATCTCTCTATGTCTCACAATCTTGAGTCAGCCATCGGACTTAAGGCTTGATATGTTGGAATAGTCCAAGATATTGTCTATGATGCAAAGAATTTCAATCATGTAGACTAAGTCACACAAATAGTTAAACCATTTGTATAAAATGCTAGGTGTCGATGCAAGCAATATGATTCCCATCATTGCTAATATGGATAGCAATGACAAAAATAAGTCCAGTCCGTGAAGCAAAGTTCACCAATACAAGACCACCACTAACGAACAACTTTAAGATGTTTGTACCAAAAGGGAGCACACAACCAACAAAGAAAAAACCTACTTAGAAAATTGGTTCCAAGTCACCAAGAGGGAAAGTGTGCTTGATGGAGGGTACCTCAATATGTTCGACGCGGTCTTCCTCCAAAGGCGCATATTGAGATTTGTCTTGACTATACCAATATATGGTACATACGATGTCAATAAAGTAACTACCACTAGAGCATGACTACAACCCCAATGTCAAAGAAATGTTCATTGATCTAGTTAAGTAGTCGAACATTGTATTTCGTGTATCGTCCATAGCTTATTCCACCTAGTGGGAATTGGTAGAACCACTAACTAACGGAGAGATATAAGACCAAAAAGAAGCAGCCGCATACATCACAACTTTCAATCCAGATGATGAAGTCAACAATCGACTGGAAATTGTACCTGTCACAGGTCAGAGCAACCAACATTTTGTCGAATCGACTAAATAAACGACGGAGAACTTGATCAAAGACAAAGTCGAACCTGATTTTGAATAGCCCCAACTAAAAGAAAAAGTAGAACAAGTGACCCAACAAATACTTACATTTTAGCAAGAGATCAAAGACAAAGCAACAAGACAACAAACAAAGAAGAGAAAGCAAATTATTTTAGAGACAACATAAGATGACCTTGAGGAACTTAGAGAGCAAGCCAAGAAGGTTATAAAAGAGGCCACTGGAAATAATGTCACAGTAGATCTTCAGATCTATAAGCAACATGGACAAAGGCAACCAACAATGCTGACACCCCAAAGACATTCACTACAACATTGCCCTTGCCACAAAAGAAACTTAATATTACCAACAAGCCACATGAAGCAAATTCTATCGAAGTATCTAACAAATCCCCATTGCCCTCTCTAAACCAAATTGAACAAGAACAACCATAGACTTTACCACCTATATTGCATGAAAAAGGTATCTCACTAGAAGTATCACAATTCATTAAAAATATTCATGTGTATTTACCACATCTACAGAAGCTAACCCAAATAAAGCCAATTTTTGGAAGCATCATTCCTCTTGAGAAATTACATGTTCTTCGGGAAACCTCTCTTACCAAGAAACCTTGAAGAAAACAAACCGTTCAACTATGCTTTACACTTTGCATCCCCCTATGACTTTTGTTGCCATTCCATTCACTGTGTACTATATAAGTATTGAAACCTTCTTCTCTTATCCCCTCCCTTCACCGACAACCCCTCCCTCAACACAATACATAATATCCCTAACATTTGAAGCTACAAATGTACCAATACCTTCATTAACAAGTATTTATTTGCCTCATTCTTTAATCAACAAACCCCCTCGTTGCATCATTACTCTTCTTGGTCACAACTGAAGCCATTATCATTTCCACTACAACTGCGTCGACCATGCTCATTCCAACTGTGCCTATGGTGACTAACTCTGCTGAAATCCATTCAAAATATTTCGTGCACCACCTTCGACCATTCTATCCACTATCCTACCTTTTTCCACCTCACTTATAGTCACCACTTCCCCATCGGCTACAGTCACCATGACTATTCCCACCATAAATATTCTTGCCACGACTGTCCCTGGGTCAAACACTACCATGCCAACTAGTTCCGCAACGATGACGATGACGTTGATAACACAACAAACAACACGTATGTTAAAGACAAACAAAAGGACACGTTTAAAGAAAAGTAGTAAGAAAGTGAAAACTCCTTCATGGGTCTCTTTACCAATTGCACTAGTATCGAGATCTTCCTCTACACAAGCATTGTTTATTCCAACCAAGGCATTAGACTAAGAGTTAAACAACATCATCAAAATCACCTCCAAGGAAAGAGTGAAATGATGGTCAAAAGATAACAAAAAGCTTAAAATCATGAAAGAAGAACAAGACAATGCACGAAGGATCTACTCAGGAAAAGCATAGCCGATAATCGAACCTTTGCAAAAACCGGTGGAAACAATCTTAGATAGATTGCAACAAACCCATGCGCATGAAACCCAACAACAATAAGATGAAATTGGCTTCCTCATGGCCAAAATTCCATAAATTTGAAGAAAATGATGCACAATTACAAAATACAAAGCTAAAGCAACAAGAGAAACCCTAGTCCTAAACAATTGGTATACTTGTTGTGGGAAAATCTATGTGGAAATCCAAACTGTATAGACAACTCTGTTAGACTTGCATACCAAACAGAGCTCAACATATTCGACTTCAACACATTTTTTAGAAGAACAACTGGTTATGGAGCATCAATGCCAACATGATTTAAGAAAAAAGAACACCAGTAGTTCACTAAAGGGAAAAGAGCACAAGAAGAAGTCAACAGATTGACCACCAAAATATACATACTAATGAGGGCTACACAACTACAATGTCATATTTTTGGATCAAATCTACAAGGCGTACTCAATAAACCCCCTCAATTCAAGCTAATTTGTCTCTCTGAGCTCACGGTAGTTACAACAAATATTACGATTGTGCTCACTATCTGGGACCAATTTCAAGACCACCTCGCTCTCTCTGCTCCAAAAATCGTTGAAGCCTATGTTGCTTGTATTCCTTTAGGAAAAGCGTATAGCTCCCAAAAACCATAAATAATTTGATTTTTATTGAAATTTTGTCAAAAATTTGTAAATTTTTTACATATCCTAGTTCTCTTCGGGACAAATAAATGTTTTGGGGTGGGGGGGGATGTTGGAGGAGCATAGTCATCAAACTGACTAGGTCATACCGACCGACTAGAGACTAGCGAGCCCTGTCAGTTAAGTCAGTTAGGACAACCAACTAGATAGTTAGGAAGTTGTAACTGTATAACTATCTATATGCACTATATAATGGGTTAGTGAGTCATGAGATGTAACGTTGCTTTTTGTACATGATGGTCTCATAATATAAGACAACTTGTTGCTTCTGCTACCATTATTTATATTCTTCCTCATATCTTTATGTAGGTATGATCTTGCATCTTGTTATGTATTGTTGTCTACTAGTAGCCTTATGTAATCCGTTGGATTACAACACCACATGAGTAACTTTCACCACCACACAATAGTACTAGTTATATAGGTGCATATTGAATGATAGGTGTGCAAGTCTTGCACATGGATAGGAAACATGGGTGATGCAACTTTAGGATGAAGTTTCTCGAAGGGGGTGTGTTATGTAATGCCTCCATTGAATAAAGTATAATTATAAGTACAAACATTGATAAAATAATAATTTAACTTAGGTGCATACTTAGAATTAATATGGGCTTACATTAAACTAAGGGGGATTAGTGCATGGATGATAAGTGTCATCCATGCAAATTAAACATTATTTTTAAAATAATGGAAAATGGTTTATAAGGGGGAAGGGAGGAATTCATAGGGTCTCTCTCTCTCTCTCTCTCTCTCTCTCTCGGGGTGGAGGGTGGATGTGGTTTATTAGTGAGTTGATGCATGAGGCATGACTAGGGACTAAGGAGGATGAAGGGATTTTTCATTGGTAGTGAGGAGATGTTGGTGCGGTATTTTGGCTTGGCAGAGTTTTACTCATTGAGGGATCATGGGCTCTTAGTCTTTGACTGAGAGGTAGGTTGGGTGGAGAGTTGTCCCCCACACATTGTTTGTTATTGCTGTTGTTGATCCCAGAGCTAGATGTAGGGGTGGTTGTTCAAATTAAAGTAACTACAAACAAATTCGCTTCATTACAGGTATGCCTTACACCTCTAGTTATTCTTATTGATTCCATTATTAATTGCATGGTTAAACAAATACGAATGTGTTAATATGTGATTTCTAGTGTAAATTTGTACCTCGACTATGTGTAGATAAAGGCTAGTAATTTATTTCTCTCTTGGGTAGGCTTTACAAGGGGCTAAAGATAGTTTCCACATGAGGGCTAGAGTGATTAGTGAATGAAAGTCTTTTGGATTGCGCAACGATCACCATCTTGTCTTCTTTAGTTCAGTCACAAGCTTCCAACCATGTGGTTAGGCAGTGCATCATGACTTGTGCTCTAATTGCTTCCATGGGACGACTGATGAAACATTATTTTAAAGAAGAATCAGATAGGTCCTCTATGTAGTTTGCCATTTGCACAAAGGCTACAATAAATCCATTATTTGTGCTTGTTTGGCATATTTTTTTCAATCATCCTAGATAATGAGTGTCACATTCAAAACAAGCACAAAGTACCTTCATAAACTGGTTTCAAGCAATGTAGCCCCCATAAAATTTCTTGTGCCACTACAAACATTTTGAATCCAAATATAAGACCTCCACTTTGAGTTTCATTGGGTCATTCATAATACCATGGAGAGAGCAATAACATTTCATTTGGTTAACCCAATGGAATGGATCAAAACCATGAAACTTATTCACGTCTGCTTTTGGAAAGTAATGCCACAACTTGTGATTGTGAAATGGTGTATGATAAATATGGTTATCATGAAAGAATGTATTAGGGCATGGCTCTTCGTTTACTGAAGATTCTCTAGTGGGTGGATCCATGTGGGATTTTGGGCCCTTGTCATTTTTAGATACCAATTGTGAGCCCAACCATTCTTTGAGCTCCTCATTCTAGTTGAAAAGTTGTTGAGAGATTTTTTGGGTAACTTTTGAGGAGATTTCAATATCATATTGATTAACAATTACCTGAAGCTAAGCAAGTGAGTTTGAAAGCTTTCAGTACTTAGTTTTTTGGTCCTCATTGGTTACCATGTTGTGGGTATGGGCTATTGGTCCACTTAAGATCTCATCAAAGTGTTATCCATGAGTTATCTCAATATGATTGAGAGTTGAAGGAGAGTCCTTTGAGATGTGTCACTAACAACTATATTCCATCTCCACATAATTTTCTTTACCAAAGAGGTGTACCCCAAGATTAACACAATGTAAGGAATCTTTTAAGATATGTCTCCCACAACAGTGCTAGCATGACCTATACTATCTTTTCAAATATATATTTTTATGTTGGAGGGAGTATTACTGCACTGACATAATTCCTTTTATACTTAAACATGTAGGAATTTCATTAGGGGACTACATAGGCTATGGTTTTTAGGGTTTCAAGGTCAAACAAATGTCAAGTGATATTGCTCTCTCATATACTAGACCAAATAGTGCTTGGCCAAATATTTCACAACACTAAGGAGGATAGATGGTACCCTTAGTCGTACTACCTAATTCCCTAATACATGAAGGTGATCTCCTTGAGTGTTGTTCTCAATGCATTATAACAACAAGATGACCACAAATTTATGTAAGTATGGTTTAAGGTGCTCTTAGAGGACTTCCAATATACCCAAAGGTACATGGAAGTCAATTTTGTTTAGGTGTTGTTTGATTTGGTACTACTTGAAGGGGCACTGACAAAGGTTACAAGGGTGTCCAATTAGCTGACATGACTTCTATTTTCCATGTGATTTCTTCTTCTACTATAGATTTACTTGTCAAACAACAAACCACTATGTTATTTAAATACATTTGAACTCAGAACATGTCTCTAGCCTAAATTATTTTTTTGCTAAAATCTAGATGTGTGCTTGCTTAAGAAAAGCTTTGATACCACTTGCAGTGTTCCTTAACCCTTAAACTTGAAACACAAACCATGCATACAAATATTATAGATGTAGAAAACTAGATACAAGAGACAAATAAGACGAGATAAGTGAAATATACTGTTAAAGTGATGGATTTTTATAAGAAATAAAAACAATGTTCACTTGCTTCTTGAGGTGGGGTGACCTTCCATTAAGCAAAGCTCCAAATACAACAATATTCGACAAAACATTTTATACCTTCTTAGCTCTTTAAATAGATTCTCAATAATAAAACTTTTAACTTATTGTGATCCCATTATTAATGAGTACCAACTACCTAATAAAACTACCTAATAAGCCTTATTTATTTAATTTATTTTGATAAAAATAACCCTTTCACATTAAATTGATTAACAAACTCCAAATACAATAATGCATGAAGGTTATAATAAGATCCTAATATACATTTCTATGATCACCCAAAATTTCATTTTTTTTTAATAATAAACTCCATAATGTTAAATTTTTAACTTTAATATAATAAAGAGAGACCCTCCAAACTTGCGTTTGATCGTGGTTAATTAGTAGATACAAATCCAAACACGCATTTGATCGTGGTTAATTAGTAGATACAAATCCAAACACGCATTTGATCGTGGTTAATTGAAAGCGCAACAAGGCCGGTAAGTTGTTAATCAACGCCGCCAAGTTTAACCAATCCTCCACGATAAAAATTTCAATTTGACGCATCTCAATAGTATATTGCTACTTGCCCCAAAACCCTAGCCAAGAAGCAGGATTAGCAGCGAGAGAAATAGAGGTACTGCAATAGCGGGGTCTATACCTGCAAATTGTAATACATCAATGGCCGGTCCAGGCCCCTATTCAGGCACCAGCACTCTCGCCTTGGTAAGTTTTCTTCATTTCACTTTTTTTAATGTAAAACGATTGCAATACATGTTCAACTTAATCCTGCTCTATATCTGCTTCTTAAAGAATTATACTTTGAAATTACTCCTATGAATACGATAGTGCTTTCATTGGGTGGTGGATGCCCTTGAATTAAATGATAAAACAGACCCTAGATGGTATTGTCAGATGGGATAAATATCTTAAATTACAGAACCTTGTCATGTATTGGGTTTTAATGGCGTCTCTTTGGGTTTTGAATTGGTAATCTGTCTTAAGCAAACGCTACGATGGTCGACTAGATCTTTGTGTTTTTGGGGTCTAGTATTCATAAGTTGAACGTATTAGACATGGTTTTTGTTGTACATTTAGGAAAATGCAATAATTTTTTTTAGACTACCGGAATTGCAATGAATTATTCTGGATTCAAACGCAGGCAGATACATGCAAGCCTTCGACTTTCGTCACAATGGTAATTCATAGCCTGAAATGCAGTATCATTAAATAAGCTAGCCCATGAAAGTATATTGTATGTGTGAAGTTGTGCATGGAACCCTTGGATTACACTTTTAAAAGTAGCAGAATAGCTTAACCTTGGATGTTTGTACCTTACAAGAATCCTCGTTTGCTTAACTATGCTGTTGGATGCCCATCGATAGTTTCTTCCAACTATTGGTAATTACAGGTTTATGAGTAACCCTCAACATTGGTTTGAAAGTGCGTGCATTCCCTTATTTGCATTGTCAATCCTTATGAATTACCCATAACCTCTTGCAAAAATGTATCAGGCAAACCTCTTGCAAAACTGTATCTGACTTTCCACGGACCTAGGTGATACAACTCTCCCATAGAAAATTGTTTTTCTTATTTTCCAGTCAAATCACCACTACCAGTGGTCACCTCTTCCACCTAACTGCAAATGCTTATGGTTTTCTGTCCGGACATCTTTGTCACTAAAACCTCTGGTTCCTATTAACAACTTTAAAGGAACACATCAGAAAAATGTAGGAGACTTTATGGGGAACATGTTCATCTTTATGGGGAACATGAATATGTGAGGATTCAACAAATAGTCCCTAGCGAGTAGTTCGATGCTGTTGCATTATTTTTTCTTCTCTGTCTTTATTTTCTATTTTTTGGTTGAATGAAGCATATAACAGTTTGGGTTTCCAGCACAAGGTTTTTCTGCAAAGCCTTTCACAGGCCGCTTGATATGACCTATTGGGAGTTTATGATAACCTTTTTTTTTCATTCTAAGTAGCATGAAACTTGTCGATCCATGGTAATTTGTCCTCTAGCAGAGTGGATTTGCATTATGGGAGAGCAAGGGAAAGTTGGCCATAGAAGTTTGAGAACCACTCCCAGGAAAATTTGACAAACTGATAGAACCAAAAAAGATGTTTGTGGCTTTTGGATTGACCACAGGAAGGACATGAGCATTGGGAAATTTCAAGATGAATTAGTCTATGATCTATAGCAAGCCCACCCAAGGGACCAAGCAAAGAATGCCTTTTTGGACTTTACCAAGTGTTTTCACATTCTTCAAATTTGAAAGAGCCAAGCAGTTTGCTTAGATTCAAGGCTCCAGAGTTTTTAAGTCGGATGCCCAACATACATTTGTGACTCAACTACCTATACCCATTGAATGATTGATATTTTTTGACGGCTTTGGACTTATTCCAATTCCAACACTTCCAACAATTGTGTGGGGATTGAGCCTCAACTTCCTAGGAGGGAGTATAGGATAGGCTCTTTCACACAAGCCCAAACTAGCTTGTTAGGTTTAGAAAGTTTTAAGTGCACCTTAAGCTCAGGCCAAAGAATCTAGTGTTTGTTAAAGTTAGTGCAACTGCGAGACCCATTCTCAGGGAGGATGGTACCCTAGTTAGTTAACTAGGGTAGAGTAAGACCCTAGAAGGTACCCTAGTTAGTTAACTAGGGTAGAGTAAGACCCTAGAAGGTACCCTAGGGCCCCCAGTCGTCTCTTGGGTTTTTTGGTCTGGGACTAAGCAGGTAGATGCCATGGCAAAGCCCCTAGCATACGGCTAGGGCCCCTATATGTCCTAGGGTATTCTGGTCTGGGACTAGGGACGCGATGTCTAAGTAGAGCTTGCAGATAGAGGCAGAGATATATTCTGGTCTGAGACCTTGGACATGATGTCCAAGAAGGCCTTGCAGGTAGTTGATCAACTTTCAGTGTCAGACTGAAGCTCAGCGCAGTACTGAGAACCATTCTTTGAGAGAATGGAGGACCCGGTCAGGGTCCAAGGGTTGATCAACATGATTTAGTGTGAGACTAAAACTCAGCCTAGAGCTGAAAGGCATTCTTTAAGAATGGAAGATAATGATGTGTGATGTCTTCTCTCCTAATCGGTTATTGCTAGGTTGTTTCTCAAAGGACTGGCCACCCCTTGACGAGGTTCCTAGCACCTAACCCTTAGGAGCAGTGTTAAGGACAAAAGAATCGTACCATCTGTTTGGATCTTTTTTTTTACAGTGATGACAAAATATATAAAACAATGTACCTTGAGAGATAAAAGTTTACTGGTCTTGTTGGTCCTAAAGGAGTCGTTTGTCTACCTTTTATGGTTCACTTTGTCTTGTGGGTATGTGGGTTGTTGTAACCCTCTTGGTTGACCCTTGGTCTTACTTGGTCCTGGCTTGTGTGCACCTTTGATTATGATGACTTCTACTTTATGGATTTTATCCTAAGTATATTTACCTTATGGGTTTATTAAAAGGACCATTTATTGTTAAGTTGACTTTATGTTTTAGAAAAGGACCTTTGACCCTTTTAACTTTTGAATGATTACCTTACGACCTTATTATAAAACTGTTAACATTTATTTATGGTTTTATATTTGTACCTTTGACCATTTTACTTACTTTATGGTTTTATTTTTTGGACCTTTGTTATTTTAACTTCTATCTTTTATTTTATTGGACCACTTTATTGTTACCCTTGGCACTATCCTAACGTAAGTCTATTTCACCTCTAAACCTTATAAATGGTTGAGGTCAAACTTCATGTGATAATCGACTTGAATTATCCTTCTTACCTCTACTGTCGATTACCTGCGTGGATCTCCAGCGTGTCTCTGTTGTCTGGTGTGTTGTCGGTTGCGACTCCACTGCCTGTGCACTCCTTGCATGTGTTACCCTCTACCTGCGTGCCGCTTTCACGACTTCGCTGTCGGCTGCTCTACCACGACTCGGTCTGCTGGATGCTTGTTTGTCTGCTGCTCCATTGTGACTACGCACCATCGTCCACGTGTTTCTCCCTGCGTGTGACTGGGTTGTATTTCTCTCTGCGCGTAATTTCTTCTAGACCTGTTTCTCTTCTATTTTCCAGCTCCCAAACCATGTGCGATGTGTCTGCTGCGGGTTCCAACTGTGATTGCGGGCTCCAACCATGATTACAGGCTGTAACTGTGATTACAGGTTTCAGCATGATTGCAGGCTCCAACGTGTTCGTTCTGTCTGCACCTTACACCGTGACCGCACACTCCTCGGCGTGACTGCCTGCTGTTCTCCACCTGTGTGCTTACCTTCCCTGCACTTCCCCATTTGCATGACTGCAGTCTGGGAGCATAAACGCACCAGCCTGATTACACCGCATGTTTTGTCTTACTCATGGTTTCTACCCTAGTGTGGGTGTATTTATACATGTACACCTGCGGTCTTTATCTTATCATGGTTGTGTATACTTCAGTGTGACTTCAAGCTTGCCTTGCAGCGTGATGTCATTCCTGCTCAACGTGATCTACCTTTACTTGACTGTGTAAGTCACTTTCAGCAGCGTGATTGTGCATCTCTTGTCAGTATGACTGTGCTATTACTTTGATCGAAGAATCTGAGGTCTTTTTACTTCTACCTAAACTATCTCTCTCAAGGTACGTAACACGTTTACCCAGTTTGACTTGTCCCTTCGGTGATAAGAGCAAACTCAGAACTATCTGAGTATAAGGTGGATCCAAATAATGGTTATGATTCTTTAATGTTTTTATCCTCTGCACATTATTATTATCATTAATTTTTTTTTTAATCTGTACATGGCATTTGGTGAAACATCTCAATGACCAACTTTAACGTAGTGACAAGCAGAGCGTTAAAGTTAATGCAGTGACCAGCAGCGCGTTAAGTTGAAAGAGATGAAAATTGTGTTGTTTTGTTTTATTACAGTTTACATTTAATTAAGCAGTACAATTGTTTATATGCTCATGCATTAAAGTTTTCTACTTGTGTTAAAACATCGCTAACCCTTAAATTTCAACATGGTATCAGAGCTTAGGATGTAGCTAACTCTGTCTTGAGGGTAACAAAGTCTACATGATTCTAAGGTAAGGGTTGCCAAAGTAACAATAAGGACTTGACTTGTTAGATTTAAACTTTACATATCTTGGCTGAAAAAGTTCATTAGCCATCAAAGTGATAAAGATGGTAATAGATCTGATACTTACATCTTTTTTTAATTAGATCAATAACAATTGAACAAAGAAATGTGCTTATATCAATAGTACTGACAAGTGTTATTAGAAAATGGATTTAATAGATAACCCATGAAAGAGGTATGTTAGCAAATGACAAGGCCACTTAATTATGATACCTTATAATTGATCATTGGTTGTGCAAAAGAGTTTTTATGACTCATTGATGGATGTGATTAAGGATTGTTGATACGAGGAAGTTAGAATTTATGATCATTTATCCCAGATTATGTTGTATGATGATACATGAAATTATTTAAGAAGTGCATGTTCAGAGAATAGTGGCACATAATGCTTGACCATTTCTTATGATGCATTAATCAATGTGAAGCTTAGAGCTTAATCTCTTGTCTAGGATTATGATCTAAATGGTGTCAATGAATTTATACTATTGCATGAAGATGATATAATGCTGGTACCTCTATGGGTACATATTCAATGTGATGCACAATGTGATTTCTGCATAAGGTTAGATTTAGGGAGGATTTCTTATCTCAATTCATGTTGACTCTTAGTATTATCATAACATGTGAATTTACTCTTGATAGCTTTAAGCTGCAGTGTACATATATGAATGATAAAATCATGTTAGTATGTGAAATTGATGACAATCAATCTTAAACTTATAAAGGAGGACGATGTGACAAGTAATGCTTGAAGATTTTGGTTATGCTGTACAACTCAAGAGGGAGCTGAGTGCTCATGTACAGAGGGAGCAAGAGGCTCCACAATTGCAGAAAAATTTATGTTGGATGGTCATCATCTAGAGAAGCTACCAGGCATTTGTTATTGATAGAATGGAACATTGGTAAGTTTAGAGATCAAGAGGGAGCCAAAAGTGCTTCTCAATCCCTAGCAAAATGGGATTGCAAAGAAAAGCTGTAATCTCCCATGGAGAGTTTTCAGAGAACACTCCCTAGTCATATAGACATGAAAGAAAACCCAGTCCATGAGTCATCTCTCTTAGATGAGCAGAGGAAGGAAATATGGGAGTCTTTAGTTGATATCTTTGAGTAACCCATTGAGAGGTTCATGATATCTCAGATGAGCCACATCATTTATAAGGTGGCTACCAAACATCATGATTTGGAAGATGTCAAAGGACATGCAGAAAGTGGTTCTCAGCTGGAAGTCAGTTACAACTTCCTAGTAGATCTATAAAAGATCAAGCTCTCAGAAAACCCTGTGCTTTATGAAAGGTAGGTACACATCAAGAGGAAGGTTAACCATGTCTGGGACATGATGCAGTTTGCTTTGTTAAGTAGACAAGTTTATTGATGTGTTGACTAAGCCTTTGTCGAAGTCTAAACACCTTCGAGACAAGCTTAGTGTTGCTGAGAATGCCTCTCTTGCTGAGAGGGAGTGTTAAAGTTAGTGCAACTGCGAGACCCATTCTCCGGGAGGATGGTACCCGAGTTAGTTAACTAGGGTAGAGTAAGACCCTAGAAGGTACCCTAGGCCCCCTAGTAGTCTCCTGGGGTTTTTGGTCTAGGACCAAGCGGGTTGATGCCATGGCAAAGCCCCTAGCATGCGGCTAGGGCCCCTATATGCCTCTAGGGTATTTTGGTCTGGGCCCGAGGATGCGATGTCCAAGTAGAGCCTGTAGATAGAGGTAGAGATATATTATGGTCTGAGACCAAGTACACGATGTCCAAGAAGGTCCTGTAGGTAGTTGATCAACTTTTAGTGTGAGACTGAAGCTCAACTTAGTATTGAGAACCATTCTCTGAGAGAATGGAGGACCCGATTAGGGTCTAGGCGTTGATCAACATGATTCAGTGTGAGATCGAAACTCAACCTAGAGTTGAAAGCCATTCTTTAAGAATGGAAGATAATGATGTGTGATGTCCCCTCTCCTAATCGGTTATTGCTAGGTTGCTTCTCAAATGACTGGCCACCCCTTGACGAGGTCCCTAACACCTAACCCTTAGGAGCAGTGTTAAGGACAAAAGAATTGTACCATCCGTTTGGATCTTTCCCTTATATAGTGATGACAAAATATATAAAACAATGTAACTTGAGAGAGAAAAGTTTACTGGTCTTGTTGGTCCTAAATGAGTCGTTTGTCTACCTTTTATGGTTCACTTTGTCTTGTGGGTATGTGGGTTGTTGTGACCCTCTTGGTTGACCCTTGGTCTTACTTGGTCCTGGCTTGTGTGCACCTTTGATTATGATGACTTCTACTTTATGGATTTTATCCTAAGTATATTTACCTTATGGGTTTATTAAAGGACCATTTATTGTTAAGTTGACTTTATGTTTTAGAAAAGGGCCTTTGACCCTTTAACTTTTGAATGATTACCTTACAACCTTATTATAAAACTGTTAACATTTATTTATGGTTTTATATTTGTACCTTTGACCATTTTACTTACTTTATGGTTTTATTTTTTGGACCTTTGTTATTTTAACTTCTATCTTTTATTTTATTGGACCACTTTATTGTTACCCTTGGCACTATCCTAATAAGTCTATTTCACCTCTAAACCTTATAAATGGTTGAGGTCAACCTTCATGTGATAATCGACTTGAATTGTCCTTCTTACCTCTGCTGTCGGTTACTTGCGTGGATCTCCGCGTGTCTATGTTGTCCGTCGTGTTGTTGGTTGCGACTCCACTACTTGCGCACTCCTCGTGTGTGTTACCCTTTACTTGTGTGTATTGCAACATCCACGTACCGCTTTCACGACTCCGTTGTCGGCTGCTCCACCACGACTCGGTCTGCCGGCTGCTCCATCGTGACTCCGCACCATCGTTCGCGTGTTTCTCCTTGCGTGTGACTGGGTTGTATTTCTCCTTGCGCGTGACTGGGTTTTGTTTCTCTTTGTGCGTGATTTCTTCTACACCTGTTTCTCTTTTATTTTCTAGCTCCCAAACCATGTGCGATCTGTCTGCTCCAGGTTCCAACTATGACTATGGGCTCCAACCATGATTACAGGCTCCAACTGTGGTTACAGGTTTTAGCATGATTACAGGCTCCAACGCCTTCGTTCTGTCCGCACCTTACACCGCGACTGCTCGTTGTTCTCCACCTATGTGCTTACCTTGCCTGCACTTCCCCATTTGCATGACTGCAGACTGGGAGCATAAACTCACCAGTGTGATTACACCGCGTGGTTTGTCTTACTCGTGGTTTCTACCCTAGTGTGGTTTTATTTATACCTGTACACCTGCGGTCTTTATCCTATCATGGTTGTGTATACTTTAGTGTGACTTCAAGCCTGCCTTGCAGCGTGATGTCATTCCTGCTCAACGTGATCTACCTTCACTTGACTGTGTAAGTCACTTTCAGCAGCATGACTGTGTATCTCTTGTCAGTATGACCGAGTTGTTACTTTGATTAAAGAGTTTGAGGTTTGTTTACTTCTACCTAAACTATCTCTCTTAAGGTACGTAGCATGTTTACCCAGTTTGACTTTTCCCTTCGGTGACAAGATCAAACTCAAAACTATCTGAGTATAAGGCAGATCCAAATAATGGTTATGATTCTTTAATGATGTTATCTCCTGCACATTATTTATTTATTTTTTCTGTACATGGCATTTGGTGAAACATCTCAATGACCAACTTTAACGTAGTGACCAACAAAGCGTTAAAGTTAGCGCAGTGACCAGCAGAGTGTTATGTTGAAAGAGATGAAAATTGTGTTTTTTGGTTTTATTACAGTTTACATTTAATTAAGCAGTACAATTGTTTATATGTTCATGCATTAAAGTTTTTTACTTGTGTTAAAACCAATGTTCCACGGGGACGTGCCTCCCAGGGTCGGGGGCTCGCCCCCCACGCTTCCCATGCCCCGGGGGCTGGGGGCTCCATGGGAAACGTTTCCTAGCACCCCCCTTTCTGCGAAACTTGGGGAAACGTGGGTCTAGGAGCTTCCCAGATTGGGGGGCTCCCACACGCCCCCTCCTCAAAATGGGGGGCTCCGACAAGACCCCATTGCCCTCAATTTTTTAAATTTTTTTACTTAAAAAAGAAATGGTTCATCCTAAATTTTAGGCTTTTACACTAAATGGTCATTTTAAAACAAAATAGAAACAAATAAAAAGAAACAAACATCGATATGATATGCTTGGCTATAACGACTACATTAAATTACACTAAAGTCTTCGGGAACATAAGCATGCTAGTATGCAAATGGTGATGGGATGAGGAATTGATATGTTTATATGTTGGGGTTGATATTTTTATTAATTTTTTTCTTTTTTATAATTTTAGAGATCGACCCCCCTATGTTAGGGACCCTGACGCCTCCTTGCCCCCCGGTCCCCCAAAATACCCCAAAATTTTGGGGTGTCTCTACACGTCCCCAATGTGCGTTTCCTTGCTCCCACGCCCCCCTGTCCCGGAAACTTGCTGGAACACTGGTTAAAACACTGCTAACCCTTAAATTTCAACAGTCTTTAGTTCCAGAGCTAAAGATGTCGAAAACGATTCTAATCTTTGATGAATAATTTTAAGGTCGAGAACCATGGTGTTTAGATTGGAGTCTTGCTTTCATGTTGGGGGATAGGTGATCACTAGATTGAATGCTAGTTAAAGGAGGTTCTAAATCCGAATCCCTAGCCTTTCTAATTAAGGAAGGGCTTAATGTTCTCCTAGGCTTTTCAAATGCCTTAAGTAACAAAAGTCCTTTAATTTTAACCACAATTGCGGTGGAAACTAATGTTTCTAGAATCAAACCCAACCATGACTTCTTGCCAAAATGGGGTTCCTACATAGAGCATTAATGTAAGATCGCATTCTAGGCCTCCATTCATTTCAAAGATTAGATAACACACTTGATTGATACACAAAACTTGGCCACGAGTATGAGTTCTGTTGATCCCCTTTCAACCCCAATCTTCTAGGGGTGCAACATATAGTCGAATTTACTCTATGAATGCCCTTGCCTCTTTCCATTTTTTTTCAAAGAAACTTTTGAGGAAAATTTTTCAATCTTTGGGAGGCACTAGCAGAAGGAAACCAACATGAGGAGTAGTAGGCTTGTAGCTAATATTTGGTTTAGATTTTGAAACTTGGCAACTAAAGAAAGGTTTTGATTGGCCATTTTCAAAATTTTTCCACCCTTTGGTTAACCAACTCTTGTTATTCTTTAGGCGATGCTTGAAATGCAAAAGTATGCCTAGAAACTCAAGAACGTGCACTTGTTGAATTTGCGGTTTCATTTGGTTTAACAACAACTTAGGGATATTGCGTTGACTTTTCCTGTAGCATTGAGTTTTGATCCGTTCAATTTTTGACCTAGATGTTTTATTGTTACAAAAGGTTTAAAGGCATTCCATACTATTGTCCATTGATTCTTTTTCTTTAAGGATGATGAAGGAATCATGCACAAGTACCATTAACAAATTGACCGATTTCAAGGTTAGGGAGTGGAATGTCCTTAAGGAGACATTGTCCCACTTTGTAGGCAATCGAGTATCCTAGAGCTATATTTGCCATCACATAGAGAGTAGGCGACAAGGGATATCCTTGGTGGATTTTGATAAAAAGAGGCCCATTGCTTTTGATTTGCATTTGTTAATGGATAAGGCATGTGGATGATTCCACAAGAGAGTTTTAATTGTGCTAAGAAACAAGGGACCAAAGCCCAAATATTTGAGTATGACCAATGATAAACGACTATTTGACCTTGTCATAAGATTTTTCAAAGTTAATTTTTATGAAAGACTATCAAGATTAGAGCACTTTGCCCACTCCATGCCTTTCATCACTGCTATGATGTTATCTAGGGAAAACTAGCTTTTGATAAAGCCTTAGTTTGTTATGCAACAATTAAATTGGACAAAATGTGCTTCACTTACAAAGCCAATGCTTTGCCCAAAGTTTTGTAAGATATATTCAGGTGGGGGATGGATGTCCAAATGATGATAAGTTTGGGATCCTTAGGGTTGGGGATGAAACAAATATTTCTTTATTGATACTAGCCCCTGATGATTTATCTTTAACAATGTCCTTGTAAACTTGGAGCCACATGGTAGAATTTGCATGGAAAATAATTTAATCTAGGTGATTGATCGAGAACCATATTTGACAATGTTGTTGTCAACTTATCCAAACTCAATGAGTTATTGTATAACCTTGAACGAGCTTTTGAAACTTTATACAGAACCACATTTAGACATTTCATTGACAAGGGCATGTGATTGAAAAATGGAAGGTGAACTTTATTTTATAATATCCTCCTTTGTAAGTCCCTTGTTTGGGGGTTTGATAGCAAAAATTTTCTCCATTGTGTATTTTGAAGCTATGAGTGTTGAAACAATCTTTCAGTAGCCAGTCTCCAATCTTGCGTCAATGGAGTTTAAGTTTTTGCTGGGTTCCCTTAGCACTTTGGGTTTCATCTACTTTCAAATGGTCCCAAAGCATGGCACCCCTGGCTTGAATCTATTCATTGAAATATTGAACTATAGTCCTTAAACTTATTGGTACAAGCTCTTCTTTGGTTGCCTTATGTTGCTTTTGTTGAGTTGAGGTGAGTTGGCTCTCATAACCTCTAAGAAACATGGTGGTTTGGGTGATGGCATCACCATTCAATCTAACCATCCTTTCCTCTCACCCTTAGTATAAGATTCCATGTTCTTTTGATAGAATTCAAGGAACTTTGATTCTTCAATTGGGAAGTATTCATACTGTAGTGAGTATTATACATATGCATCTTGCTAGAGGGGAAGCGTTGCTTAGGTTTCACAATGAAGCTTTTCATGTAAAATAATATAAGCTACTTTTCCTAAGATTAAAAGTTAAGTACTATTTGGGGTCTTTATGGGATTGCTTATAGGTTTGGTTTTAAAGAAAATTATTTTTTGCCTTTTATGGCTTGAAATGTGGGCCTACATGGCTGAAACATGTTTGGTTTTTGTGAAACGTTTCACGATTCTGGGTGAAGCGTTGTTTTCTCGTTTCCAATATGTGGTACAACTTTTTGAAATATTGATACAACATGGAAATGCTTCAATAACTTTTCATGTTTAAATCATTGAATGAGGTTTCAGGCCTCCTCTCAAGACATTTCCTCTAACATAGTGTTGAACAAAATAGTGGTAATGAAAAAGTTCCCTATCACCTAAAATGGTAAATGGATTTCCATTGTCTATGATATGTGATAGTTTTAAGAGATCAAATTTTGTTTCCATTAATACATACATCTTTATCAGGATTGGAAGGATAATGCATAACCAAATGTTGTTAGATTCATAACTCTATGGAAAATTGTTATGAAATGAAAATTGCTCACAAATGCCATTTACATTTATTTTTCCTCGAGGCTTTGATTATGTTGTTTGATGGAAGCCAACATAATTTATTTGAAGGAGACACAGTATTTGATAAACAAATCTTATCTTGTTTGTTATCGTTGTGCCAAATATTTTTTATGGTTCCATGGTCTATTCATGTCTTGAGATCCATAACTGGAGTTTAATGTATGTCCTATATTTTGGCTACGTTGTGTTATAGTCTTTGATTATGTTGGTTGATGCCTGTGTACATATTAATTCGATCCCAAGACATGGAAAATCTTGAAGATTAAGCACACTCTTTTAGGGGTTTGTTATTGTTTCTATCATGCTATTTGCTAGTTGTCCTTAGATAGACTTATGTGGTAGTTTCATTCTTGGTCAATCGTGTCAATGCAGAGATTTTTTTTGTAAGCTAATTTTGTATTAATAGAAACATAAATTTACATCTATAGTAGACTAGGTCGACCCCATGGCAATTTGACCAGAGATTAAACAAAAGTTTATCAGCTACATAGTAGGGAGTTTAGTTATGTAATTGTAAACACTACTAATAAACTCTATAATCCTCTGAATATTACTATGATAGCAAAAGAGCAAAAAATTGTGTTGGACAAGGACCAAACTAGATTTGTAGTGTGATCATCAGTCATAGAAAAAAGGGGCACCTTTCGCTTACGATTATTTTATGGGGTAGGATTCTGGAAAAAACTTCAGTCTTTGCTAGTGGTGACCTTATTGAGGTAATTCAACTTCTCATTGATTTCGTCCATCTCCAATAGGAGCTCAACTTGTTCCTCCTTGGAGTCAAGCATAACCTTACCCAACAACGACTTAGTAGTCCAATGCAAAGCCAAGAGAGAGAGGGAGAGAGAAATATGAGAAGTATTGAAAGGGATTTACAAAGAGGAGGAGATCTATATCAATAGTTTAGGGAACAACCCTAAGGCGAAAGTGAACGATTGCTTTACCTTTGAGCAAGGCATTCCATTCGTTGGAAGTATACAATGGGTGTTGACTAGGAATGTTTGGTTTGAGCCCTTTACCATTCTCTATTTGGTAGGCCATGCTTTACAGATGTAGTATTGCTTAAGAAAGCTTCCCTTCATTTGTTGAAAGAACTTTAAAAAGGGACAAAGGTTTGACTTGGTAGATCACCTTTTTGGATCGTTGAGAACTCGAAATGAAGCTCCCCAACAAGCTATGGGCTAGATCATTGGCATGGAACCCAAGTTAAAACCCCTCCAATAGAGGGTGACCTAATTGGGTGCCCCAAAGGGTCTTGGAGAGTTAAATCAACAACCTAAAGCCGGAGATGAGAGGAGGTGATAGGGGACCCTACCTAAGTGCTAGATATCACAGAGGTTGGGCATCTATGTTAAGGAAGGGTGACACAAGGGAGAGTAATCCCACACATAAGTCTTCATACGAAGAACGAGAGATATCAATGTCATTAATGGGCAGGTTGTGCATGGCGAGTAATAAATTGTGAAAAACTGTGAATATGCTACAGTTTTGTTCTAAAGAAGTTAATCTAGAAAATTATATGGTTTGTGACTAATCTCTGATTCCACTTGGCATTTTAAAATTTTTTCAAAGTTCATTGGTTAAATATTTCTCCCGTTTTTCTGTAAAATATATTATAATTATATTGGAGGAATAATAAGTTGTGTAGTTAAAAAAGGAGGCAATAAAATGGCCTCTCCTTATTAGCTGAAATCGGTTTAGGAGATAAGGTTGGCACTAAGTTATGACCTTAGTTTCAATGGACATATAGACAAATAAAGATGGATAGCTTGTCAAGAAAAGGCAGGTCTAATTGCTATCATAAACTGCAAAGAACAAGATGGAAGTCCCGAAATTAATAGATATTTGAACATGACAATGGACATGGTTGCCTTAGAGGGTCATAAGTGTTGTCGCCTAATCCGCACTTGTAAACGTGAGAAAATTTTCAACTCACTTGGTGCAGCCTTGGGGGCAAGTTCAGGTTGGGTGCAACTGTCACCACAACACTCAACCTCTCTGTTTAGGCCAGCTCCTAAATACATCCGAGGGAGGTAGACCCTAACAAATTAATCTAAGGATAGGTAAGCTATAGGAGTTGAAAGAAATTCCAACCAGCCACTTAGGAAATAAAATACGTAAATCAGATCTATTCTAGATATAACAATGGGACAATAACCGAGATCTACATCTTCACAAGTGCATAAGATTTCTTGCAAGTAAGATATTCAGATAGACCAGTGCCTTAATTGAAACCGATCTAATCTACTTGAGATAACCAAATGAAAATAGGTCCTGATATCTACAACATCAAGAATTTGCATATATAGACTTTGTAGCATAAGATTACTTGCATGCAAATACTTGAAAATGAAAGTGAGATATTGTCAGGTGAAATAAGTGCTTTGTTTCCTTTTAGTTGATTAGATTGTAGATGATGAAAGTCCTAAACTAGATTGAGCATCTACAAGGTTGATGGACAAGAAATAACAAATGCTAATCTAGGAAAGTCAAATGCATTTAATAAGCTAAGCTAGAAAAGTAAAGGCGATTAGTAGTCTGTCCTAATCTAAAATGTTTAATCTAGTGAAGTGACGTCCAATTGGGGACAGATTGATAAATTTTAGTTATGATTCCTTTTAGCTTAAGTTGCTTTGAGTGACATCAAAGTTGCATGAAACGTGGAAGCATGTACAAGTTTCGTAAACGAGAATGTTTGGAAACGTGACCCCCCAAAATTGGTACGTCAAGGGAAACATAGTATATATATATAGTTAGTTGTTTTAAAACACATTATCTCACAATAAAATAAAAAACGAGAGATTAATTTGTAGGTAGGTTTAGAAACGATTTAGAGGTTAATTTGTTTTCTTTTTCTATAAACTAGGCTTTTTTAGATTTTCTATGGGTCACAAGCTGCTCATGAAAATTTTCAAGAAGCCCAACCCGGTTTCATTTTCAGTTCATCATTGTTTAATGCCCAAACCCCAACATTAGCATGTGCATAAAAATTTAATAACTTTTAACTGAAAACATAAAACACATGAGATTTCTTTTCTTCTTTTGAATTTTGAAAATTATGGCATCCCTAAATTCTTAATCAGAAATTTAATTTCAGCCACACATGAAAATTGAATGCTCAGATTTTTGGTCAAATTGACCCAAGAAAATCCCTGAAGGGAAAACCTGTTCTTTAGAGAGAGATTTTATTCTTTTCAGGCAAATTAAACAAATTAACAATAGTACTTATCTCAACCAAAACCCCTTGGTAAACGTGCCAAACAATCACTAAATGGCTTACTGATTTTTTTTTCAGAATTCTTCTCGAAATTCGTGTTGTACGGAACTGTATGAACAGATTGTACGGATCCGTACGGTACATACTGTACTTTTTCCCAATTTTTGTTTGTTTGTTTTCGTGCCCAGCATGCCCATGGAAAGAAAAGAAGACTCTGATCATGTAGCATGGCTCTAGTTGCACTCACTATCGAACGGTTCTTTCTTTCAACCACTCCATTCTGCTGTGGAGTGTAAGGAACTGTCAATTGCTATGTTGCACGGGGACTCGTCTCCCCCAAAATTTCTGGCGTTTCATGCGTCCCCACATTCTGGGGACTTTGGAACTCCTCGAAAACGTCCCCAATTCATCGGGGACTCTGTTGGGGACTTATGAGCCGTACCCTAAACGTACCCATCAAAACTGGGGACTTCTCAAGAGTGTCCCTTGACCAATCGGGGACTCTTGGATGTCCCTCAACTTACACAAAAAAAAATTAAAAATTTTAATTAAATTTTTTTAGTAAAAACTTAACCTAAACCTCCCCCAATTCCTCTAACCTGCAACCCCCTCCCATTCTCTCTACTCTATCCTATGTTTCTAACGTACACTCCAACTCACTGCACCCGCATAAACCTATGGTTTACCCATCACTCTAACACTCTAGCACCTGCATAATCCTCTGCACTATGGTTCTATCCATCACTCTGCGTGTCGCTACTTGCTAGGTCGGCTCCCGTCTATAGTCTCGTGCACAAGTCCCCTATCTATGACTTCCCTTCCTGCAATCCCACGTGCGTCCCTCTTAGCTTGAAGAGCACAACTCGCAATCCCCTCTCGAATATCTTGCTCTCGACACATGCTCAAAGTTTGAGTTCATCTCTCAACACAGGCTCACACTCATAATGAGTTTGCCCCCTCGCAGCCACAACACACTGCAGAGCATAGGTATTTCATATTTGATATCTTACATTTTATTTTTTTTATTTTTTTGGGTAAAAATCTTGGCACATGCTATTATAGATTTATAAAAATATAATTTAGTATTTACAAATGTCATTACAAATATAAATTTATTTGTTATTTAAATTTCGAAATGATTCATCTTTAATTTTTGTTACTATTTTGACTTTCAAGTTTCAAGTTACTGTTTAATAGTTCTTAGAAGTTAGAACTATTAAAAGTTTTTAGTTTTAGATCTTAGGCATGTACCTTGAGTCTTTACTATTTCGTTTTGATGATGGACAATGATGGTTGGACAAAACTTTATATTTCCTTCTGTAATTTGAATTTTATAATTAGTTCTACTTTTTATTTCAATGTTATATATATATGTATATATATAATTGCAGTCCCCAACTTGTCGTTCCCTGAAAAATTGGGGGTGTGCTCTAGCCGTTTCGGAATCTTGTCCTCGCGTCCCCTGATCCCCGTGCAACATAGGTCAACTACCTCTTGATCCTCTCCTGTCTATAAAAACTCATTGAATGCATGGGAAGTTCACTCACACCCCCATTATCTGATCGGAGTACCTTGATCTTCTTTCCTGTCTGGTTCTCCACAAGAGCTTTGAACTCTTGAAACCGAAGCAAGACCTCCTTCGATCTCTTGTCTAAGGAAATAGATCTAGGTCTTCCTGGAAAAGTCATCGATGAAAGTAATGTAATACTCAAAACCTGTCAACGAGGAAGAAGACATGGGACCACACAAGTCAGAATGAATCAACTCCAGCACTCCCTTTGATCTACTGTCATTGCTCGGAAAAGTAGTCTTGGTGTACTTTCCCAAAGCACACCATTTGCATACACCACTTTGCTTTGTACTGAAATTTGGCAAACTTGTGGTCATGTCTCTTGACATCCTCAAAGCTGAATGATGAAGGTGGGCCATCCTCCCGTGCCATAACTCACATAACTCATTGCTGCTCTAAGTGTGTGTGACAGTGCATGATGTAGCTGGAAGAGAAGCTTGTATAGTTTCCCGCGTTTGACTCCATTCACATATGAAGTAGATGGACCCTCTGCTTTGGGACATATACCCCAAGGCCTCTGTCCTCAATCATGGAAACTTATACAAGATTCTTCTTTAGCCTAGGGACATACAAGACATCCCTCAGAAACATGGGCTGCATGGACTCCCTGTCAAAGCGGACTGTCCCACGCCCAACTGCTCTCACCATTGTATCACGCCCAATACAACCTCCAACTCTAACCTTGTATCAGCAATCTCGGTGAACATGTCCTGAACACCTGTCATGTGACTTGAAGCTCCACTATCAATGTACCAAGTGGAGGAAGTAGTGGAAGCACTCAGTGAATGCCCAACAATGATGAATGCTCCATGTGATCCTCAACGTCCCTGCTGGTGATGGATGATGTTATCTCTACACAAGCACCAACAAAGAGAGAAATCTCTCTTTCAAATCTAGCTGCATACTCATAAATCTCTGTTGAAGCTGCTGTATGCTGTTTCTTCTTCTTCTTGTTTGGGCATTGTCCAACATAATGCCCAAACTTCTGACTAGCAAAGCATTTCTTTGCTCATGTCTTTCTTCTTTCTATCTTTTCTAACCCTTTTTGAACTTCTTCTTCTTCCCCTTTGTTGCTAATGCCACATTCTCCTCCTCATCTTTGCTGTGAGATGTACTGCCTTGTACATATCCCCTATGGGTCTCCTCCTGTATGAAATCATCTCAAAGACGATCCCATGAAGGCACGTGCTCATGAGCAACCACTGACTCCACAAATACAGCCCATGGCTTCGCCACACCATTCAAGATTGTACACACCAACTCAACACTCTCTATCACCTCCCCAATAGCTCCAAGCTCATCATGAACCTGTGTAATCCTGGTGAGGTAAGTGGTCATATTCTCACCCTTGTTGATGCGAATGCTCTTTAACTTCTCCCATAAACCATTTTCCGACTTTCATTAGAAGTTTGGTAAAGGTTAGTTAAAGAGGTCCATATCTGATGGGCATGATCTTTACTTGATATGTGCGGAACACATGGCCTTTTATTGCATCAAGAAGGATTCTTCTAGCCTTTATATCTCTCTTGTCAAATGCGGCTTTAGCCACTGCATCTACGGGAACGGTCACTGGATTTGCAGTAGTGCTGTTCACTATGTCCCATAGTTCACTATCTTGTAATATCAACACTATTCTAGCCTTCCATGGACTGAAATTTTCAGCCCCATTCAATCTGTCTTCTATCCTAAGACCGGTAGCCATGACTGCAAGAAAGTTCAAGTGCCTGTTTTACTCAACAACCCTGTTTTCCCTTATTTCTCCAAGTCTGAAATTTATTTCTGTGTTCAATTTTCAACCTTCAACTCTGCTCTGATACCATGAAAATTTTCGAGGACCCCAACCGGGTTTCAGTTTTAGTTCATCATTGTTTAATGCCCAAATCCCAACATTAGCATGTGCATAAAAATTTAATAATTTTTAACTGAAAACATAAAACACCTGAGATTTCTTTTCTTCTTTTGAATTCCGGAAATTATGGCAGCCCTAAATTTTTACGAAGAAATTTAATTTCAGCCACAAGAAAATTAAATGTTCAGATTTTTGGTCAAATTGACCTAGAAAAAACCCCAAAGGGAAAGCCTGTTCTTTAGAGAGATATTTTATTCTTTTCAGGCAAATTAAAGAAATTAACAGCGGTACTTATGTCAACCAAAATGCATTGGTAAACGTGCCAAACAATCACTGAATGTCCTGCTGAATTTTTTTCAGAATTCTTCTCGAAATTTGTGCTGTATGGATCAGTACAGTGCAGACTGTACTTTAATTTTTTTTCAGTTTTTTTTTTTAATTTCTGTATTTTTCCAAAAAAAAAAAAAATTTCTCAATTTTTTTCTCAAAAACAGTGCTGTACGGACTGCCTGTAATCTGCCTCGATTTCAGTGCCCAACCTCCTCGATTTCTGTGCTGTACCCTGCATTGAAATCTGCTGTACGGTCTCCTTGGAAAGTGTGCCCAATCTCTGTTTTTCTCTCCTTGGAAAGTGTGCCAGAAATTTACTGCTCTCTCTCTCTCTCTGGTTTGAAATCTCTTCAAACTCTTGTCTTCTTCTTGCTCCCTCGTCTCCAAAAATCTCTTTTGTGAAAGTGAACAATAATTTTTCTTTGCCTTTCCCAAGCCCTTTTTGTTTGAGTAACTTTCTCCTTGAGATCAACGCTTAGATTAAAAGCCAAGTACATGAGATCTAGGGCCCATCTCATTTCCTCATTAAAAACTCACTTTTTAATTAATAATGAGAATTTCTGTTGCCAAATTTCTGTGGTGATAGGTTGTTGGAGATGTAATCGGAAAAACCACAGTATCGAAATGACGAGGTCGACGTTTCGAATCCATATCAGGATCCATCATCAGGACACAGTCGAATGTGGAGAGGGTGAGAACCAAAGTTAAATACTGGAACCGGTCAGAAAATCTAAGGTCGGCCGCGGAGACTAGGGTTTGCTATGTCGGAGAATTTCCAATTTTTAATTTTATTTGATTACAAATGCTCGGAAAAATTATTTTCTAAACCTATTAATCGGATGATGCCCAAAAGTTTAAACCCTAACGTTATAGATTTATTATCATACATAACAATTTTAAAAGTATTAGTAATAAACCTAAAAACCTAAAGTTTTTAATTTATTACTATTAGTAACCAAAAAATACTTAATAATAAATTCAAAAATAAACCTACCAACTTAAAATTTATAGTTTATTATTATTAATAACCAATTTTAAAAATCTAATACTAAATTTGAAAAAACCTAAAGTTATTATTAATGAAATTTAATATTAATCATAACTAAATTATATTGCTTAATTATAGGATTTTATAGGTTGGAAAAACCCCTTTAAAACCTTAGAATTTAATACTCACCCTCATTAATGCTCTGAAAGGCACTTTTAAAATATAAACTCAAACAGTTATTAAAATGTCACTTTATCATAAAGTCATTCTCACCTTTTAATTAGGCTAGGGACCACATTTTAAAGTGTTCCTGTCCACCCCAAGGCATGAGTGAACAAACACTTCCTAGGTAAAAAAATCAACAGCTCATGGACCTTTGGAGGTTTCCAAGAAGTTTCCGAGTTTCCACGAGTTTCCGGTACTAGTATGTGGGCATTTTAGGAGTTTTGTGCAACATAGAGTGGCATCCATTTGTGATGGACTGATAATTATAAGTTCTAGATGTTGTAAAACTATGAAGCAAAATCTAATTGTAAAAGAAGCCAAACCATGAAGACAAACCTCTACACAACTAAGTTAAGGGACAAGGGGGATGCGAGCGACTAGTGGCTTGACTTGACCACCACTATTCTGAGCTCATTACAGAGCTTTGGACAGCCTTTAGAAATGCTTATTGTTGGTCATTAACAGCCAACAGTCAAGCTTACAAAACTTATGGAAGACAGTGAGAAAATATAAGAGAAAAGCCTCGAAAAATGGTCAAAATGTGACAATGCTTTTTGGACAATCAAGGCTGCTCTTTGTGGCTGCCTTAGGACTGTTCAAAATCTGCTAAGGCTGTAAAAAAAGAGCAAATGAAAGTGTGAATGGCTGCCGCCTATCTTCCTCTTTACCTGCAAACTTGCCACTTGTAAATCTGTAATCTTGATGGGATATTAGTATACCTTTGTAGCAAATTTATAACCTTTCAAAATAGATAAATGTGAAATTTAAAGTGATAAAGTATGTGAAGAACAATTGGATTTATCTACGTAGATCTGGAAGTGCTTAGTTTTCAGTCAATTTTTCCAAGATCTACAAGCAACAATAAAGAGTTTAATGCTTGAAAAGAGTTGGAAGGTTGAGAGAGAGAGAAAAAGAATGCCAATAGAGGGCAATGGAGTCAAATTCAGGAGCAACTTTGAGGGTCTTGCTTGAATAATCAGAGAGAGAGTAAGACTGCTTAAGGCTAGCCTTAGCCTACCCAATGCTTTGAGAAAATCCTGCATACAATAGAATGTGGAGAAGATTCTCTTCTTCCTTAATACTATAGCCTATAGGTGCAACGTACTAAGAAGGGTTAGTATAGCACAATCCTGGAAAAGATAAATATATTAAAAATAACTACCTTCTAAATAGATCTACAATCAGATATATAACAAACTATTTTTCCATAAATCTAATCCAATAGGGTAGCAATATCCTTCCAATGGACAAATCAAGAGCCAGAAATACAAAGCACAATACATAGGTTACCTCAACATTGATAAGGGAAACAAGAGATAGTCACACAATCCACAAGGTGCTCAAAGATTACCTCCAAAGACTTTCTTTTATTCCAATGTTCTCCAATAGAGTAAGTATTACAACAATGCTCAAGGAAACAACCAACAAAGGAAAGAGAGGGGAGAGCTTGCTTAAGTAGCAAAATAGGAAGAGGGGGGCGAATTTCATGAAGTGGAGTGAACTAGAGTGTCATATGACACCTCATATAATTAACTGGAGTGTAATTCAACTCCTCATGAAGTTAACTAAAGCTTAAGGGCTCCTCATGAGCCACCAAGGAGACAAGGAGTGGAAAAATAGTGATTGATTGAGACCAAATCCAATCAGAAATGACACCTCATTCAAAGGGGGCAAATTAGGGAATATTCTCTTTTACCAACTTCCTAAAGTCACTCAAATTTGTCTCCAACATGCAAAAGTTATGGTATATTATCTCCAAGTGACGTGCTAGGTTAAATGAGGGGTCTAAAGGGGTGCATGATGTATAAGGTATTTGATGCCCCCTTTAATCATTTTAATAGAATTTTATAATGTTTACCCCCCAAGGAACAGATACTAACCCAAAAATACAAAAAACATGGTGACGTTAGTAATGCATGACATCAGAAGTAAGGACTCGGAGTCCATGTTGGGGCAAGATGCATTACTGCATACTTATGGCTTTGGAGGATTGAGTGAAAAAACCTAGACAAATTCAGATCACTAGGATCTAAGTTCATCTAAGTGAAAAAAACACTCCAGAGCAGTACTAAGACGTGTAGCCCATTTGGGTTAGACCTTCTACACATATATTAGGATGTCATTTCATTTTACAATCATCATCTTTTGACCATGGGCAAAAGAGATGTATAAGATAAAAATAAGGAACAGAATCACTCTTTGTGCTGAGGGTGGGCATTTTCCAATTCCAATCACTACTTTGTCTTCACAAAGGTACAGCAGATACCTGCTTCCACTTCAATATGCTTAATGAGAATTTCCTTCAGCCTTGAGACAAGTAGAAGAGGCAAGCTGTGCACTCTACAAGCATTTCTGCTGCCCCAATCCACAAACGTCTTTGGTTAAAACTTAAAGCTCTGGTATAGACATTCCAGATTCCGTAGGCACCTGTGCATCATCCTTGAAATTAACCTTCTAAGTAGATGGAACCATTGAGGTTGGTTACATTGGGCCCAAGAGCCATATTGCCCGTAGTAGTCTTAATGATAATCAACTATAAGAGAGCGGTTTCTCCCTGCATGTTATTTTGCTAAGTTTGTCAATCCTCTGTGTGTGCAGACAACAGATAGTAAGAAAACCTGTCATCCAGCCAGTGAAATTGGATGTTGATAGGCTTAGAAAAAAATTGAAATGGATTCATCTCTGCTGACTGATATTTCCATCAGTATTTGGCAACATCTTTAATGGAATGTCCTAATTGTCTTGCAAATAACCTCCTGCTGCTGCAGAGTTGCCAGACTGACTTTGCACTGTGGAGTCATGACATGGTTCCTCTTCATGGACTTTTCTGCTGATTAGTCACTCCTCCATGGTGGTAAAGTATTCCCATTCTTTGTGAAACTGTATACAATCCACCATTAGGAGAAAACATAGGTGAAGAGCTGCTTGGAGGGGTTAAACAGAATCCTTTCTGGCTTTTTCGAATATTTAATCTCCACCTGAGCCATTTTTCTGAGAGTGGTGGTTCTTGCAACTGAGTCTCCTTTCTTTGTCTTAGAATATGTATTAAATTTTAAATGTCCTCAAAATTTGAGTGCTTGAAGATGATTAATTTGACATTCTGAAGGGGTTCAAATATAGAATGGTTAATAAGTATGAATGATACTAAAACTAGTGATAAAGGTACTCCCAACAACATTAAATGTATTGAAAAACATAAGGAATTACATATCTATCAATAAAATCTATTGCAAGAATGTTTTCATAGAAAATCAAAGTCGAATTCTTGTAAAGTCATCTCTGACAAGATAATCTTCTAGCTTTTTCTTCAGCAAAATTGTCTTGTAGAACTCTCCCCAAATGTTCCCTTTTCCAGCAATTAAATGTTACTTTGTCTGATAAAAGTGAAAAATTGTCGAGCAGAGTTTGTCATCTTCACCCATTTAGCAATTGCAATCAAACCTCCAGTAAGATTTGGCACTTACGTAAAGCCATTCAAAGAGAGATTCACTATAAGAATGGACCACATGAGTAAATCCAGTTGAATTTATCTAGCAAGAACTCAGTGCAATCTCAAAACTAAGATTTAAACAAACTAGTTACTTTTCACTATTGTTCTATTGAAATTATATTTTGGGTATTTTTTGACATGGTCCCTTACAAAGAATCAGAGGAAAAATGGCACACTTGTAATATTTCAATGTCTACAATTCGAAGGCGTAATTTTGACACATTAGTATCCATTTGACTAATTGGCATGTGAAATATGCACATGAATGCTTCAAGGACTTGGACATATCACTTTAACTGTGATACATGAAAAAATTATCCAAATTATGCCTTGCAAATCTTATGTGTTTGTTGTTCAATATCCAAAATCTAACCTAATATCCAACCATAAAAATATTCCAGATTCATTGATTGAATTTCTTTCTAAAGATTCAGAGTGTCTGTGGTTCCAGGTACTCATAAAACTGACAAGTTGATACTGAAAACAAAGAGGGTGTTAAGGCACATGGTTTCATAGTTGGTTAATAAGGGCGGATGCAAATGTTTAAAGTATTTATCTTAATTTGTTCTAGATTTGTTTCTACATTTACATGTGGCCAACATCAGTACCATTTATTGTTGGTCTGGAATCTTGGCTCTTGAGATTCCTTCAAAGTTCATATTCAATAGGTTTTTTACAACTGAAAAGATGCAAGTGTGTCTGATAAGCAACAGCTGGTCTCACATAAGCCCATTGAGGCACCTTAAATGGTTTTGTTGCAAGTCAAAGGAGGTTAACAAGCCCACAATTTTTTAACAGTTTTCAAATCCAATCATAGAAAATCTTGCCATAGTCCAAAGACTTTTAATCACCATGCTAAATTCAATTCAATGCAAACGTGGCAAAAAGAAGCTTTCTGGCTCCTCTGTAATGGTGTCAATTTAAAATAAACTTTAGGGTGCATCATTACTTCTGAAATGTAGCTATGTCTTGTGAGGTTTCTAGGCTTTTTATAATATGGCAGTGAAAACGCTATCAAATTTGTCTAGAGCCCAATCAAGGCAAATGGACTTCAGGATGCCTAATTGGTCCTGAACTGCTGGTTTTTCTGGTAAATGTATGTGCCTTCTTTTGGTATGGGAAACCAAATGCCAAACAAAAAACCAAGTTTGGTTATCAGAAATTTAAATGTGATCCACAATAGAGGGTTTTGATAGATGGGACTAACCTGAAATGCGTGGTTGCAAGAGGCCTTATAGTTTTAAATCTTATTGTATATGAACATTGCTGCTAGCATCACTCCTTTGAAGTAGAATACATACATACATACATATGTATCATGGTCCAAATTTTGACCTGCTTTGATGTCTCGAAATCTTGTCCAAGATTTATTAATGGAGTTGACCTTCTTTAAGGGGCTTGATCCCTGAAATGTAGCGCGAGAAGTATTTTATGGTAGCTTTAGGTGCCATGATCTTGCATATATGTATTTGGTATGTTTTGCTTTTGTAGAGAAGTCTGCCAAGCATTATGAGAATATAAAAGAACAGATATTGATATTCTTTTTAGACAAATTGGATTCTTAGTGTATTTTCAATTGCAGGTAGCACGCGTCTCTGCATTCACAGTGGGGGTTGTGTATGGAAGCATGAAACTTTCTTATCTCAAGGTATTATTGTTGCAAGCCCATAGTGTAAGGTTTTATATTTACATTTCCAAATCCTAAGCTGTAGCTTATCACACGGATTGTCTTTTTCTATCTTTCACAATTTATTTTGTTTATAGATTAGCATTTCTTCTCCTGCTGTCTGAGCTTTTGTTCCTCGCAGGTCTTCTGCTGCCTGAACTTTTGTTCCTAGCAGGTCATAGGATATTGAGTCCTAACATGTGATCATAACTTTGCCCCTAGTTTTAAGGTGTTAGAACTTAGGAATATTGGAAACTGTTTCCTGCAAATCCACAAAGCATTTCTAGTTTGTTGGGCATTAATAAAAATAAGTTATCTTATCTTCAAATGTTGAAAACTGTTTCAGGATTGTTTTTGGAAGGTTGTAAATGCCTCTGAAATTTTAGGCCGTTTCCAGAAACTGTCCAAGCTATGGAGTTGCTGATGATTTCTAACTTTTTCACCCTAATTTAGAAAAAAGAGCTTTTGTATCTCAACTTGACCCCACTAGACCTGAAACAACTTTTGAAACCTTGAAAAACTTGAAAATAAAACCAAAACCACATTTAATGAGATATGAGTGACAAACCAATGATGGAAAGGCGATAGCTTTTATGTGAAAGTTTTCAATCCGTTTTGGAAATTGTTTCCTAGCATTTCCCCTGTTTCCTACATTTTCCTAGTAGGTGTACCCCATGTTTCTTGTGTTCACTAGATTGTGTTTGTTCCTATTTCTGTTAATTCATTTCCTTGTGTTTCTTGTTTCAATTCTCTAGGTACACTGGGTTAGAAGTAGAACCTTTATTTCCTGCATTGAGAAGATTATAAGAGGATACAATTGCCAATAAGATGTACAAAGAATTCCTTAGTGGAAAGAAACTTTTATTGGCTGATATCCCAACATTGTTATATATATATATATATATATATATGTATGTATGTATGTATGTATGTATGTATGTCAAGCAGGTTGTGTTTCACTGTTGAAATTGCTGGTTTGATTTGGTGGAGACCTAGGTTCAAAATCATTGGAGACATGCAACTATGTTAGTTGGCCATTGTACAATGCATCTATGTCAATACAGCTGGGTGTTGATGAAGCTGTTTGGTTGAACTTAAGTATCTTTTCCAGATTCAAAAGGGTTTTCCTATCACACATTCTAGATAAGTATCTAGATAAATATCTGAAATCTTGTCATGAAATGCAGCCATCTTACTCGAACTCTATGAGTAATCGGTGATTCATCCTTCCTATTGGATACCTCAAGTGAAGGGATAGGGTATGGCTATAACATTGAGAGTAGCGAGGTGCAATACAACTTAGCATGGATGAGATGTGTAACATAATATAGCACTAATAAACTAAATTGAAAAAAGAAATAGGTGCATAAAAATGATATTAAAAAAAGACCATAATAATAATAATAATAATAATGATAAAATATTAATATTGTTATAAAATAAAGCAGCCTAGATCCATCTCAACCCCAATCATTTTAGCACTGATAGGTTTGTGCCTAGATTTATTTTTAATCCCTTTGGATGCTCGATATATAAGGGGTTAAGATTGGTCTTTGCCGGTCAACAAACTTCCCATGTTATTGAAACTCGTATGGTTACTGCTACTTGACATTCATTGCCATTCTTCATGTGGTCGAAAGTCGCTTTTTTTAGTTCACGTCTATGGCTCTACCGACTTTCCATATCTATCATCTTTCCCTTCATATGATTGATTGATGGGTGTCATGGCTAGCTCATCTTATTAATGGACAATTATCCTTGTAAAGGTTGTCATGCCTAGCTCATCCCAATTAGTAAGAAATAAATTGAGGGCAATCATGGGAAGCTCACCTTGATAATATCCAAAGGATGTACTTAGGTCATCTTCAATAAATAATAAATAATGAAAGAGTTGTAAGTCACACGATGAGAGGACACTGGACACGGAAATATGAGCATCTAACACGGGACACGTCGACCCCAGAAACGTGACATGGGGAGATGCTTTATATATATATATATATTAAAAAGAATTATATATTAAAAAACTTTACAAATTACAAATACAAAAATGAAATATGGGCATAAAGATCCAATTTTTTTAGAAACTAGAACATTTATAAAACAATTCAAATCCCTTAAAATCTTGATTTTACCCTTCACCTGCATAATGAGAGACTAGGAGAGCTCTTTTCCTACAGCTAAAAGTGAGAAAACGCTTGAAAAATGTTTTTTAGAGCCAAACACACCTAGGGCATGCATTCGACATGTGTCCTGTTTTAGGACACATGTCCTAGTGTGTCCGGGTTCAATATGTAGGATACATACACAGGCCCCTAGTTTGACATGTCCTATTTCATAGCATTAAAACACCTTGTCCTCAACCATGTATGTTGCAACTCTTTTGCATTTTAATAACTGGTACTTGTTTAAAAAGGTTGTTCTCACCTTGTGCCATTTGGGGGCCATATATGGGGTCCCCAAAGCAGTAATTTCCTTGACCATCTCCTTATAAAGGATAAAGTATCCTATTAACATCAACTTGGATCAATTTGTCCTGTTAGATGTGTTAAGTCCTTTCATGATGGAGGGAAACCGACTCTTAAGGAGATCGACTAAATTTTGTCAGTGTGACTCCTATTAGAGGAACCTTCTTTCTAGATTCAAAACATCTGCTAGTGCAAATGGATGCCTAGCAAAGGAAGATCCCTCTTTGACGTTTTGGGCACCTTTTCCCATGTTGGCTTGAGTATGGGAAGGGCATTTTTACTACAAAATGCTCACGTTGCATTTGCTACCATTTGCAACCTCGAGTGATTAGATTTTTGAAGCATAGTCAACTTGGAGCATGTGAACTACCTTGCTAGGATTATTACCCAAAAGATGCTGCTTTATCTTGTTGTAACTCTCAACCCAAGGATGAATAGATATGTTGCACACCTCCACTGATGCGATGCACACCAGTCTTGGGTTTGTTTTGAGGGAATTTGGCCCCATATAGCAAAATGGTGTCTCTTGGATTGAAAGTCCCCTTTATAGTTTTTAGAGCAAATGTGTACATAGATACATGAAAGAGAAATATGAATAATAGAATGCTTAATTAAATGGACTCATTGATAAAATATTATGTATATTTATTCATACGTTTTAGTTATTAGGCCACCTGATTCCACCAAATTACTAACATATTATTCTAACGTTAAAGTTAAGTCACTATACAATGTACATTGAGTGTGATCCACATTACAAACAATTAAAACAGTTATTTTTTGTGTGGTATTACTCTTTAACAAGCCCCATTAACATGGAAATTATTTTTCATATTTTCAACGTTATACTTAATTTCAAAATTGTTGTTAACGGGGGTTTGCTGGGTATGTGAAAGCAGGGTGCTACTATTCCCTCCTCCAGGGCTTTTGTCGCCCAAATGATATGTTTCTCTCTTGTGGGCCACTTGTGCTTGGTTTGTGATTGGGGCCAGGTGCAAATCCTGGGTGACTTCGGCTGAATTACTATTCCCCCACTCATAGGAATTGTTACTCTCCCACTCATAGGCTACAGCTTCTTAGCTGAAAGATTCCGGTTTGAGTGCTGTAAGCTGTGCAAGTCCTGGGTTACGTTGGCTGAATTGCTATCCCCCCACTCATAGGAATTGTTACTCCCCCACTCACAGCTTCTTAGCTGAAAGATTCCGATTTGAGTGCTGTAAGCTGGTCTCGTTCATTGTAACTACTCCTAGTTTGGGGAAAAGGCATGCTTGCTGCATTATGATAAAAGAGGAAGCTGCCAAAAAAACAGTTCAAAACCTTTACAACTCAAGTTTTATAAGTAAGTACAACACAGATTATTTGCTGCTTCTTTCCACTTCTGAAATATCTGGAAGTAACAATCAAGAATCCTCACATTAGCTGTTTTTTTCACCTACACAACTATGATTATTGCTCCATCAGGTTACCATCACCCTCATATTGAAGGTAGACATCAGTTTTTATAGTTGTCACAAGGGCTATGAAATCACCTTAGGGAACCATCCATCTTGAGCATCACCTCTCAACATTCCCCATGTCTGGAGGTTGTGCCTTTAAAGGCTACCTGTTTAAATACGGTCTCCTCATTATGAACAATACCACACATAAGTGGAACCTAGTTGACAGAGTGGAGAAGGACTTCCACTTGACAGATTTGGCAGTGGGGATATTGTAGCAGTTAGAAAATCTTTGCAGGTGGGCCGTACCGGTAGAAAAGAACCTTAGAGTTTTGCTGGGCAGATCGTACAGGTGAAGGGACACGGTGTAGCAGCCAATCATACAGCCAGCAGGGCTGTACAATACCAGACAACATTTTGTGTGACAGCCATACAAGTAGCAGGAGATGTCGTATAGCAGGCCGTAGTCGTACAGGCAGATCCACAGGGAGCAGAACCAGCCATACAGTCCATACTGACCAAACAACAGAACCTAACAGGGATGTATGGTACAGCAGTAGGCAGAGAGGGTTTTGCTGGGCAGTTTTGCAGAGAAGATTTTTTGTTGAGGGCATTTTGCCAGGTTTGCCGTAGTGTATTTTCATAGGGCCATTTTCATAGGAAGGGAGCCCTTGTAAGCTTGGAAATGATTTGAATGAAAAGCTGCTTTGAATAGCATAAATTCTGCGCACGTGATTTTATTGACTCAATATGTTTTCCATTGGTATTGCTTTTGCTATTAAATTCCATTAAGTAATCTTAGCAGTATAAATAAATCACTGAGCTGCAAATTTAATTTTCAGCAAGGAAATCACTAGGAATTTGTTTATCTAGGTATGGTATTAGAGTTCACACTTCGAGAGGGAGGCAGATCTGAAATCTACAGCAGTAGATCTATTAGATTTGAGTGAGCAGCGGACAATTCTAGTGCAGATCTGTGGTTTACAACAGTAGATTTTGGTTGGTGCTTGAAAGAAGCTCACATCTTGTGCAGTTCTGGAGATGGCAGCAACTGGTCTCACATTTGAAGACAGGTTAGATGGGGCATCTAACTTCCCTTCCTGGAAAGAGAGCGTGCTGCTACTGTTGAAGTAACATGACCTTTGGAAGATTGTGGACAAGGTTGTTCCTGCACCAACAGATGCAACTTTGTCAGCAACTCATGAGAAAGATATAAAACCTTTGAGAGTGATTCTAGATGCAGTAAAGGATCACTTAATTTCTCATGTAGCAGAGAAGGTGTTGGCCATAGAGATGTTTAAAGCTCCGACAGATTTGTTCCAGAGTGATAGTATGAACAAGAAGATGATATTGAGAAACAAGCTCGGGGATATCTGGATGACTAGATTTGACAATGTTACCAGCTATCTCATGAGGATCACTCAGATATGTGATCAACTTGCAGTCATTGGAGGGAAAGTACTTGATGTATATCTTATTAATGTGGCATTGAATGGATTCACGAAGCCTAGGGAACCATTTGTAAAATTCAAGGATTTTGCAAGGAGGCAAGGTTCAAAAGGTAGAAGAATGTCTCTTACAACCCACAATAGAATGGGGTGGTGGAGAGAAAGAACCGGTCCATCATTAGTACTGCAAAAGCTATGATTCATGACTAGGGTCTGCCTATGTTTCTTTGGGCAGAGGCATGTAACCCAACGGTATATTTGAAGGAGTGCTCCGTCCAATTATGTTAGGAGATCTAGATGGTTTGAGCAGACATTGAGGGATGCTTGGGAGCATGTTGAGGCTCCCAAGAGATCATTTAGGGAGAGTAGACCTCCGAGGTGTTGATTGTACAGCATCAGGAGTCATTCTTTGGAATTGTGTTGTATCAAGTCTTATATATAGCCTCATGCATTGAGGTGGGATGCTAGTACTGTAGTCTTGTATTGTATCAAGATTGTAGACTTGTGTTGTATGATTCAGACGGTACCCAATGAGATGGATCTCCAATTGTGGAGATGATCTTGTGTTGTATCAAGATTGAAGTCTTGTGTTGTATCAGGATTGTGGACATCCATTTGTTGAGGTGGTTATACAATGTGATGTATTACTAGTCGTGGTCACTTAGTGCTATAAGTCTCCTTTAGGCATTAGCTACCCCTAGAGTGAATTACTTTAGCATATGACTATATGGCCTGGGTAATATATATGATCATCAGTATGTGTGACAATTCTCCTAAGTATGATATGACAAAATGGATAAATAAATAATACACATGTCTACCATGCAATGATTAATGATAATGAGATAAGCATAGAGAAAGAGAAAATGATCAATGCAAGATAAAAATAGTAAATAAAATGATTTGCATGGATAACACTAAGAGTGAAGCACTATGACTCTCAGTTAGTCTCTTAAATTTGTGGTCATGCATTCAGTTCAAGATTGAGTCTAGTTCAAAGTTAGTTAGCATTACGTTAAAGCTATTTTTGGAAGGTATGGCGCATGTATTGTGCATGATGAAGAATCCAAGGACAAAGTCTTAACACTAGTGCAGGTGAGGTGCTTATGTCTGCATGGAATGAATCCCATGCACCAGCATGTGATGCTCTAGTCAATTCAAAATTGTAATGCATGGGTGGCTAATTCTCATGCAAGCATTCACCAGGGTTTGCATGGCATGGTATTTTGCTTGTTGTTAATATGCTAAGCATATGGCAAGTTCATTACAGCTGTAAGAGTGGAAATCAGTGAGCTGCAAATTTAATTTTCAGTAAGGAAATCACTAGTAATTTGTTATATAGATCTGGGTTTGAAAAATTTAATATTGTTTGTTCCAAAACCAAGGAGGTCTCATACATCAATTTGGTGTCTGGCTAGGCAGTGATTTTAAAATTAGTTATTATTATTATTATTATAATTATTAACAGGGATTTAACTCTTTTTGAAACACCACATTTTTAGAACTTGCCTCTTTATGCCTCGTGCCTTCTTGTTGTGGGGCTGTTTTCTCAGGTATGAACTTCAATGTAAATAATTTTCAACTGCATTATCTTGGATTCTAGACAGGCTCCAGATCAGTATTGTTTTGATAGCTTGCAGGTTTTTAGAGAAGATGTGCACACAGATTACACAAAGAAAGAAATACAACTGATAAAAGACTATTATATGTCGTCATTGATTTAGTATGCCTGATGCATACTTATTCATGTGTTTGGTAGTTAAAATACTGGACTCCACCAATAACAAACACAGACACCTCTTTGTTTCTGTGTTATTTTCCGAACTTTCAGTTAACATTGAAAATATATGTTCAGATTTATAATGCATAATCAGCCAATTGCTTTGATAGGCACATATTGGTTTCACTTCAACCTGCAGTGGCAGCCCCACCTTGCCCAGTTGGTTTAGACCCACTTCATGTCTCCCCTACATGGCTTTCAATTTCAAGTTTTTTTTGTTCTGCTGCTTTTTGAATGGCTCAGTTTTGGTCCTTGGTTATTTGGTGCAAAGGGTGCGTGAGTTTTTTGATGCAAGGGTTTGTTGATTGTATTTTTCTTTTGTTTTTTCTTACTCTAAATTGCAATTAGAAATATACTTTAAAGCTTGGGGAAAAACTTGAAACTCAAATTTCTTTTCTGAAGTACTCAGTGTTCAATGCCAAAATCCTAGCTGGAATGGTAAGAGAGTGGGACCTGTTATCAACCAAAATTGTCCTTGGGGAATACTAAGTAGTCCAAAGGGGATTGAATGGACACTTAGGGAAAGTGCCAGAGTCACCTCATACAGTGCCTCTCGCTTCCAGGTAGTGCTTGCTAGCCGCAGTGCATAGTTTAAAAAATCAGAATCAGTTGTGAGGGTCAACTCAGACTTGGAATTGTGATCGTTAATGAATTGGTCATGACTTGGCCGATTTGAATTTGATGACTTGGCTTACTAAAAAATATATAAAATTTTACATTTTAAAGAAAAACAATATGGGCATCATTCTCATCAGATTACAACTTATATCACAAGGGCATCCTCATAAGATTACAACTTTTGCTGCATGGTGAGATTCTAATCCATGATTCCAAGAATCCAAAGCATTAGAGACAAAATATCCAAAGTCTGCTCATGTATTATACCATATTAGAGTTTTTAAATCGTTATGCGTCAGAGGCAGTGGGTTATTTTCTTGTTCGATTGAATGAGCCAAAACATTTTACAAGGTAATTTTCATAAGAAATGTTGTTGTACTATAATGTTCTATTCAATGGTGTGACATGAAACCAACAGAGGGTGTTGTTTTCTTTTGCTTGTAATAAGATTCATGGTTATCATCAGGTCAGAAGCATGGCAACCCTTAAGAGAGGAACTTGCTGAATCACCAGATAAGATAATTAGTAGTGCATTTCCACAGGTGATACAGAAGCCTGATGAGTATGTTAACTCTGCTGGGATGCATCTATAACAAGTAGCAATGATACTTTAGTTTCAGTAGGAATAGGTACTTTGCAGTCTACTGCAGCAAGTCCGGGCCAAATGGCAGTGTTCATTTCCAGGGAATTTCACTGGTGTCAGCTTTGGTTAAATTGATGCCACATTGGCTATACAATAATCTTCCCGTGTTTGATGCTTTAGTTATCATGTGGAAATCAAGTTCTAGACAAGTCGTCAACACACCCTTAAGACTACTACCATCATGAGATAAATCGGCTGATTTTTTATGTGGATTGACTGATTTGGTACAAAACTGGTCAACTGAACCGATTTGAAGGCCAATTCGGATCGGTTAGGGGTTTGATCAGTGAATTGGTTGATTTCAATTCAAATTTTTCTGATTTATAAAACTAAGCCACAGTGGGGCATCCCTGTTGATCTAAAGTTACGAAGTTCAACAGCAGCCTGCAAAATACTCCAAATTTGCAGAGTATACTTGCTGTAACAATTTAAAACACTACAGGTTTGTTGAAATTTTAGGGTTCGAGAAGTTTTTAACATAAATAGTAAAAATGCATGAACATGTAAATTCAGATTCAGAATAGTACTTGCTTAATAAAATTTGAACTGTAATAAAGACAATCATGATTTTCATCTCTTTCAACTTAATGCTCCATTGGTCACTGCGTTAGAGTTGGTCCTCGAGAATCATCAAATGTCATGTACAGTAACAACATGATACAAAATGTACAGTAGAAATCAGCAGTAAGGAATCATAACCAATATTTGAATCAGCCTTATACTCAGATACTTTAGGTTGATCTTGTCACCGAAGGGACAAGTCAACAGAGTAAACAAATGTCGTACCTTGAGTGAGAGGGTTAAAGCAGTAGGATATGTACTTCAGACACATAGTCAACAGTAAGAGAGTCATACCCAGTACAGTCACGCTGCACATACGCTGGGTAAGAATACAGTCATACTGTTCAGAGACACACAATCATATTCTTGCACAGTCAAGCTTCCACAGTCATGCTAAGTAGGATACACGCAGTCATGCTGGAAAAGCCACAGTCCATATTCGAGATCATGGTGGGAGAACGAGCCACAAACCTCACTCAAGGTCACGGTGGGAGAATGAGCCACAAACCACACTCAAGGTCACGGTGGGGGAACAAGCCACAGACCACACTCAAGGTCATGATGGGAGAACAAGCTTCAGACCACATCCGAGGTCACTCTGTTGGAGAACAACCACAGATCACATTCAAGGTCAGGGTGGGAGAACAAACCACAGACCACATCCAAAGTCACGGTGGTAGAACAAACCACAGATTACATAGCAGGGAGGATGACAATGCTAGGGTAGAAACCACCAGTCAGGAGTCAATACTGTAGGAGATCACGACTATATGCAGACAAGGTAAAGCAGTCACGCAGAGGTGAGCCACAGAAGGACTCAATGAGATATGCCAAGAGAAAAACCATGCAGAGACGCCCAGTCACTCGAAGGCACAAAACAGTGAACACGCAGAGGAATTCACACTCACGATCTCACGAGAGAAACGTGCTCACAGTCGCACAGGAGGAGAGTGCTCACGGTCGTACGAGAGAGTGCTCACAGTCGCACGGGAGGAGAGTGCTCACGGTCGCATGGGAGAGTGCTTGCAGTCGTACGAGAGGAGAGTGCTCATGGTCACATTGGCAATGAACCGTCTCGCTGAGTGTAAACTCACAACCGCGCAGGTGGGTGATGGTCACATCACACGAAGGAGATATGCGGAAGGACAATCACGATGAGGGAAGAAACCCATAGATCACGCTGAAGTAGAAGCTCACGGAGGAAGAGAAGCAGCCTCAAAATAGCAGTCATGCGAAAACAATCGCAGGGGAGCAAAGAAGAACACAGTTATTCGTAGATCAGAGAGGCAACCATGGAAGAACTCAGTCACTTAGGTCGCTGAGGAATCACGTGGAGCAATGTCACGCGAGGAGCAGATAGAGGAACAATTCGACGTGTAGCAGTCTTACATTAAACGTTTAATTTATAAGGTTTAAACATTAATAAGATGGTCCAAGTCAAAAACCAAAGGTTCAAAGGTTTTAATAAAAATAACTTAGGGTAGAATAAAAGGTCCAATGGTCATAGCATAAAACAAATAAAAAATCCAAAGGTTTAATCATTAAGTATAAAATGGACCAAAGGTCTTTATTAATAAAAACATAAAGGTTTATTAATAAAACCATAAAGTAAACATTTATAATAAAGTCATAGAGTAAATGGTCCAACCAAAAGAATAGTGTACCAAAGAAACCCATAAGGTGAGAGTCATCATGACAAGGGTACACACACAATAAGAGTGCTAGGACCAAGTAAGATAAAGGACCATGAGTCAACAAAGGGGGTCACAATAAAACAACCCACAAACCCACAAGATCAGGGTGACCCATATAAGGTGGACAAACAAGACCAGTAATATTTTCTCTCTCAAGGTACATTATCATCACTGTATAAGGGGAAGATCCAAATCAGATGGCACGATTCTTTGGTCCTCAATAGTATACTGCTCCTAAGGGTTAGATGCTAGTGACATCATCAAGGGGTGGCCAGTCCCTTGAGAAGCAACCTAGCAGTAACGATTAGGAGAGAAGGCATCACACATCATCATCTCCCATTCTCAAAGAATGGCTCTAAGCCCTAAGTTGAGCTTCAATCCCAGACTGAATCAAATTCTTGGTAACTGACTAGGTGCCTCCATTCTCTCGAAGAATCGCTCTCAGCACTAAGTTGAGCTTCAGTCCCAGACTGAATCAAATTCCTGGTAACTGACCAGGTGCCTCCATTCCCTAGAGAATGGCTCTCAGCACTAAATTGAGCTTCAATCCCAGACCGAATCAAATTCCTGGTAACTGACCAAGTGTTTCCATTCTCTCGGAGAATGGCTCTTAGCACTAAGCTGAGCTTCAGTCCCAGACTGAATCAAATTCCTGGTAACTGACCAGGGGCCTCCATTATCCTGGAGAATGGCTCTCAACAATAAGATGAGCTTCAGTCTTAGACTGAAACTTGTTCAATTACTTGTAGGATCTACTTGGACATCGTGTCTTTGGTCCTAGACTAGAATATGTCTTTGCCTCTACCTGCAGGTTCTACTTGGACATTGTGTCCATAGTCCCATACCAGCATACCCTAGAGGCATATAGGGGCCCTAGCCACATGCTAGGGGCTTTGCCATGGCATCAACCTGCTTGGTCCCAAACCAAAAAACCCTAGGAGACTATTGGGGGCCCTAGGGTACCTTCTAGGGTCTTATCTGCCCTAGTTAACTGACTAGGGTACCATCCTCCCTGAGAATGGGTCTCACAGCTGCACTAACTTTAACTGTTTCTGCTACTAAACACTTTAGCACAACAAGTACATTTCATATTTACATCTAAGAATGTCAAATCAGCTCAAATCTTATGTAAATATGCACAATTTTAGGTTAGATATGCACTTAAAAGTTGCATATCAGTGATCGCATAACTCAAAAATTAATGAATTAAAAGATGGCGTTTTTTAATGTTTTGACTGGTGTCTTGAATCCAAAGGGTATAGGGTTGAATAAAGAGAAGAAAATTGACGATGCAAGCGTTATACTTGCCAATAAAGTCAGAAATTTATACATTAATTATTCAAACTCACCAATGAATAAAAATTGGCCACCAAAATAACGCTATCTTTATATTTTTTCCTCGGAAAACGCTATCTTTATATTTATTCTAGAGCTGTGTATACATAGTCTGAAGATATCGACTTCAATATCTAAGCACATCAGGGGACATGCCATCACTTCTAAAGCACTTTAATGGCATCCAACTTGGGGACAAAATCATATGAATTGAATGGGATCAACCTCCAATCCTAACATGAAAGGACTCAAAAGTATGGAAATAAAAAGCAAGATTGGACTCGAGTAATAATTGATGACGATCTCAATCATCTCTCCATATCACATAGAATGAGCATGGGAGTGTACAAATAAAGTTTTTTAAAATAGAATGAAGAAAGCAAGATAAAAGTAGTAGCCCAAGGAAGGTGCCCTCCTAGTGTGATGAAAAAGCAAGTCAAAATTAACCATGAACAACCAAGTATAGCCTCAGGTAGAGCGCTTCACCTCTAGTGTTGAAAAAAACAAATGGAGAGGGTCATGCTTTGTAAAAAATAGGACCAAGTGGAGCACGCCCTCCATACATTGGAAAATTCAGTGGAATTAGCATAAAAATATGCCAAGAATAGACCAAGTGGAGCTCCCTCCTACTCAAGTACAAAGCACATGCATGGAGAAAATGTCAAACTCCAAGTAGGGTGTACTTCCCTAGGCTTTGAATAGATTATTCAGTGACACACAAGTCAACTTGGAATAGAAACTATAAAGATAATATAAAATTCTTAATTTTATTTTCGTTTATATGTCTCTTTTTACTCTTTTATTTCAATTTTTTATATTAGAATCTAAGGCACATGACACATGGATACGAGATACATGATATGTAGACCCCTCAAGATGTAATTTTTCCCAATGTAGATGACCGAAGTCCTTGTGTTCTTAGCCAAACAAATCTCTTATTTTATTGCAGAGATTTAACTTCTTCACATAGCAACCATCACACAATAGCTATAAAGTAAATAGGAAGCGTACAACAATTACACACATACATAGGAAATTTCTCCTTCAAATCAGCTTATCATTCAACTAATCAAATCTTACAAGGCAATCTCTGTAGCTACTAAAGCCTAGCAACTGCATAGTAAATAAATCTACCTCAACTTGGGGTGTATGGTCTGTTGAAGAGAGGTATGACCTGCACAAAATTGAGAAGACAACAGTTGTTATACATCTTGTTGTATGACTGTTCAACTTGTTGTATGGTATTGTACGGATCTATTGTACGATCTCTCTCTCTCTCTCTTTGTTGCTATCTAAGTCTCATGGTTCGGATTTGAATTCAAGTTCGACAAGGATAAAATTCAATTCGATCCGAATTCGACTACCTCAATGAGATTCGTCATTAAATTCGTTAGTATACACATCTTAAAATATATATTATATTTTATAATATATTTATCTAAGTAGCACTGAAACAGATACGTGAACAAATACAGATACAGGGAGGGAAACATATATGAAATTTTTTGAAAAATGTTGGATACGATACGGAAAGGAAACAATAGCAGACTTATATATATACATACTTTAGATTACCATTCATCGATCAGATTTAAAGGTAGTCATTCATTTATAACAATTAAAATTAGCAAACTCAAATATTGTCTTAAACAATATTCTTCTATCTCAAGTGCCATAGATAAGTCACCCACTTTGCCATAGATAACTCAAAAATTTGTGATTAAACACAATTTTTGATGTAAGCTAGAGACTCAACTATGCTATATTTGGGTTGGTCCACTCACTGGCGAGACAATCAACTAGGCAAGTGAGTTGATTGACCAACCGACTGGTTCAAAAAGTGACTAATCGACTGGCTCATAAAGGGCCTAAATTCACAGGATTGTTTATGATTTGCAACCAACTTGCATATTCAAATTTGACATAATCAACCATGTTTTAAGGGGATTAATTAAGCACTCAAGTATAAATAAGTGAGCTCATGTTTTAGTGCAACTTAGGTGTGACTATGATGACACGCAATATTGAATTCTATGCCATAATACTATCTCTAGACACCAATGAGTTCCCTTGGATATATTGTTTACTTTTTATGGTTTATACTAATAAAAATGCTTGAAATAAGATTAAAATCTCACATGCATATCATATGCAGAACTGGCTAAACGTCACACCATTATAATTCTCTCCACGACTTAAGGATATGGATATGGGTGTACTAGGCTCTAGCAATGGAGTAAATAAGGCCATAGGTCAAGGGTTCATACTAATTCAAAAAGGAAAAGAAGAACACTGAAGCTTTTTGGAAGATTATTGGAAATGTGTTAGTTTATGTAACCCTTCATAAATGTAGTTTGCTATTTTGTATGGCTAAAGATGCCATTGTATCAATTTTGATATACAAGTTGTTTTATCACATATGCAAGTCATTGGGGTTTATTTGAAACGGAATTGTGAGGAATTGGCAAAAAAATTAAAAAAAAAAGAAAAAAGGCATTGTACTTCTACACTAGGCTATGAAACTAACACTATAGTAGACAAGCATTTGATACAATAAAATGTCCACAGATCAATGATTTTTTGAACCGACGGTAAGCCTCTATCAATTTTGGAAAATTACAATGAAACAAAATCCACGAGACATAAAATGTGAAATTACCATTCACCAATTAAGGATTAAGGTTTTGCTCTTGATTTATAAGCTTTGAGGCTTTATATCTAAGTTTTGAGTTTCAATTTAGGGTTAGGGTTTTGTAGTTTGCATTTGGGGTTATTTATTTGTTTATTTTCATGTCAAAAAATCACTATTTCTAGTCAAGAACTTGCCCTATAGCATCTGAAATGTTTCAAAAAACCAGGAAACCATTGGAAACATTTCAAGAAATTGTTGGAAAATGTTTCAGGAAACGGCTGGAAATTTTGGAAACGTTTCGGGAAACAACTAGAAACTTTGGAAACGTTTCGGGAAACGACTGGAAACAGCCTGGAAACGTTTCTGATTTTTGGATTCGGCTTGGAAATGTTTCAGTGCCGTTTCCAAGATGTATCCCCTCCCCTTCCTAGATGTTTTCAGAAACTTAGATATTTTTTCTTCATATATATATAATAAATATTATTATATAAAATATCCTATATATATATATAATAATAATAAAATTTGAGAAATATAATATATAATATATAATTAAATTATTAATTGAAATTAACAATGTTATAATGTTTTTTTTTCCTCGGAAAAAAAGCATTATTTTATATCATCCGAAGAGAACAAAATTACATTTTGTAGATATACATTTTTGCATATTTGAGTAAAAACATAAAAGTTTTAACAAAGTATGAGCTGATAAAATCAGACCCATATCATACAAAACCAAAACAGTAATATACTGTCAATAAACATGTCCATCATGTTCACTGTCTGTTCATTTGCATTCCATTGATCTATCCAAAAAATGCAGTCCCAGAGTTTGAAAGTGCCATATCATGTCCAAAAAAACATAACCAATCTATTGAATATGAAACTGTCCACAAGAGCCACCAGCAAGAAAAAAAACTTGACCGCGCACAGCAAACAAAAACGGGTATACTGTCGCATAAACAAAGCCTGTAAAACCAGCCTTTCCCAGAAAGGATGTCTAGCACACTATTCATGAAAGTTCCATATGTAGCAAATGTTAACAAAACTAGTAAGTTTATTGAGGCGCTGCCTCCTCAATAAAAGGCCGGTGAAAGTATTCATAAACAATGTTGTCTAACCGCTCCTTAATCCTCCACTGGCCCATAGCCAATTGGAGCCTCGCCTTCGATGCAGAGTCTGCTTGGCAGTTGTTTTCCCTGTAGACATGTTCACATGAAAAAGATTCATATGAGTCAATGACTGCCATAATAGATAACAGAATGTTCTCAAGTCGCAAATCTCTGCATTGTTGGATCCTCTTGGTCCAATTTATCACATTAAGCGAATCACCGTAAACCTAAGTTGCACGAAATGGGGATATGGGGATGAGTTTTCGAAATGGGGACGCGTTGGAAACGTGACCCCCCAAAATTTAGGAAATGGGGAAACACAATATATATATATATATATAATAATAATAATAATAATAATAATTATTATTATTATTATTTACAGATTAAATTCAACATCACATTTAACATTTTTACTCATAATTTCATAAGTGATTCCATAATGCAAGTACTAAGTAGTAATATCCAAAAACAACACAATGATTTTACCCATAAACGTTTCCATAATGCAAGTGGAAATAGCCAAAAAACAACCTTCAAAATGAGGTTAAGCTGCTAATACATATATATCTAGATTCCAAAATCAACCTTTATATATGAGGCTACAAGTACAGTACTACATGAACAATGAAAATATAAAGAAAAAATGAGTTGAAGCCCGAAGACTAATAGTCATCATGCTTGGGCTCATCTTCATTCTCCACCAATCTGCAAAACAAAATGACACCACCGTGACCACATTGTCAATATTCAGCAATGCAACCAGCTGCCAACACCGTGTCCACTTCTTGAGCCTCCACCGTGACCTTTGCACCACCACCATGAGCTGGAAATGGAGGCGTGGGATGCCAAAGAGTCGTGAGGATGAGCCGTCCTGCCCAAGATAATGTATACACTAAAGCCAAAGATCCGTGATGATGAACCGTAAGCCTTGAGCTATGCGAATGCACCGTTAGTTATGCCAATGGACCGTGAGCTGCCAATGAGCGTTGGGGATAAGCTGTGATGGAAAAAAGGAGGCATGGGTGTTATTTTATAACAAACCCCAAGGCATAAAGAACATTTCGGAAGCATCTAAAACCCTAGCCAGAAAAGGCAAAAACCCAAAAAATTAAAAAAACAAGTGTTTTAGGTGGACTGTGGAAGGAAACGTGGGATTTTAGTGAAATTCGATTTGGAAACGGGTTTCCGTTTTAAGGAAATGAGTTTTCGACACACGAAACGGTCCCCATCCATTGGAAACAGGTTTCCCTTCCGTACGGTACGGGTTTTCGAGTTTTCGTCAGGAAATGGGCTGGAAACGTGGGGGGGCAAGTTTTCTGCAACATAGCCGTAAACCTTTAGTGATCTACATCCCTTTTTTGCTGCATAAATGAGTAATAGTTTTAAATGTAATAGTTCTGCAAAATTGTTGCTACCCTCTCACAGTCCAACTATCAGCTCAAAAGAATGGTTTTTTGCTAGATATAGTATTGCTCCCCCCCCCACATAGTTTGTTTTGTGATGCTGCATCAAAAAACCCCAAGGAGTAGTTCTATCAATATCAAGTGCCAAGACCTCTCGCTGCTTAATCACCCTGATGTGTGGTGGAAAAGCATGTATAATCCCACATGTCAAGCTTGCAGTTATAGACGAGATACACACTTTTTCATTGAAGATTATGTTACTTCGGGCCAACCATACACTCTAGGTCACCAACAATGGAAGGGCTATCATAACTTCCATTTTTTCTATCCTCCTCTAGCTTTCCTAGGCCGAAAGTATCGATACCCCTTCCCACCTACAATTAGGTCCCAAACCCAGAGTCTTCACACATTCCTTCCACACTTCCAAACAGTAAGGACACAATAGAAAACAATGTGTCACGGATTCCCCTTCAGCCTTACACAAAGCACACCACCCAGGTCCTTTTGTAGGTTATCCCAAGTAGGGACCTTATTTTCTAAAACACACCACATAAATAACCTGGTTTTTGGTGGGCTTTGGATCTTCCACAATTTCTTCCACAACCAAACAATCCCTCTCTCAAACCCGAAAGCACTGAGCTTTAAATACCCCTCCTTTGGAGTATATTTTCCACCTGGAGCCGAATCCCAGATGAGCACATCCTCTCTATCCCGAAGCAGTACCTGTGTTTGGTTCAGAACCCCTATATATCGAGCGAACTCCAGTTCTTCCTGTTCTGGTAACTCAAAAGTGATAGCCGACAACCAGGACTGGGACCATCTGTTTTCTTGCACAGGTGCAACTAGTTGAGAGAGATAGAAAATCTCTGTCTCAAGGACTCCACCAGATTTTCAGTAAGTCTATGTTGTTGATTGCTTCCCACCCATGGATCCTCCTCGACCCTCAACTTCCTCCCATTCCCAATATTCTAGGCCAAACTGTCTTCAATGAGATCAAAGGATTTTACCACCGCCTTCCAAATGACCGAGCCACCCAAGTGTGTTTTGTTGTTCTTTCTAATCCAATCCTCCACAGAATTAGGAGCGATGTACTTCTGAACCACAACCCTAGTCCTCCTCGACCCTCAACTTCCTCCCATTCCCAATATTCTAGGCCAAACTGTCTTCAATGAGATCAAAGGATTTTACCACCGCCTTCCAAATGACCGAGCCACCCAAGTGTGTTTTGTTGTTCTTTCTAATCCAATCCTCCACAGAATTAGGAGCGATGTACTTCTGAACCACAACCCTAGTCCACAAATTTTCTGCTTTTAGTTATCTCCATCCTCCCTTTGCAGCTAAGGCTTTGGAAAAAAGAAAGATATTTTTGAGTCCCCAACCACCCAAGCCTTTGGGCACTGCAATCTTCTTCCACTTGACCCAAGGGGTCACCTGCACATCCTTATTCCCACTCCAAAGAAACCGAAAACAGATCCTGCGAGCCTCTTCCAGAATGCCTTTTGGTATCCAAGCAAGGGACATCCAATAAACTGGAATTGCTTCTAAGACAGTCTTTACCAAAACCAATCTGCTAGCTCTAGAGAGCCATTTGTGACTCCAATATTTTAGTCGTATTTCCAGTTTTTCCAACAGCCATTTACAATCCTTCTTTTGATAGTCATTTAGTTTTAAGAAAAAAACCAAGATATTTAAGTCCCCCTTCCAACTCTTCCAGACAATATGGGAATGTTTTGGAAATGTGCCGAAGTTCATCAACACGTAGCTTATGTGTAGACAAAGTAGACTTTCCCACATTGATTTCCATGCTAGTTCCTCTTGCAAAAAGAGCCAAAACCTCCAAGGTAGTATCCAGATCTCGAACCGATCCAGAGCAGAAAATTAAAACATCGTCCACAAATAATAAATGCGTTATCTGCAGCTGTTGTGAAATCTGAATCCCCTTCAAATTTCCAACCCTACTTGCCTCCCTTAAAGACCTACTTAGTCCTTCTGCCACTAGAAGAAATAGTAGTGGGGACAGGGGACATCCCTGGCGAAGACCTCTTTCCGCATGAAAAAAAGGAGAGGCAACTCCATTTATGAGAACCGAGAAGGAGATAGTAGTGATACAACTCATGATCCACCTGATAAAAGAGATGCCAAAGCCAAGATGAGTTAGAAGCATACATATATATAGCTAGCTTACCTTATCATAGGCTTTTGAGAGATCGATCTTGAGAATAGCCCCTTTGATGTTTTTGGTTTTCATGCTATGGAGACCCTCTTGAGCAACCCCAATCGCCTCATGAATCTGTCTCCCCTCTAGAAACCCAAATTGTTCAGTTGAGATATGTTTAGATAAAATACCTTTCAATCTACGAGCAATCAATTTTGAGACCAATTTGTATATACAGTTACAAAGTGAAGGGCCTGAAATCTTTCAATGACAGCGGGTTGTCAACCTTAGGAATCAGAGCTATAAAGGTCGAATTAAAACTGGCTGGGATCCTACCAGTGATACGAGTATCCACCACCAGCCACCCTTAGTAAATCACCACCCATGAGATCAAAACGTTCAATGAAAAATTCAATGGTCCACCCATAGGGACTTTTGTCATTCTGGAAACTGTGTAGAGCCACCTTGAGCTCTTCTTCAGTAACTTCTTCCATCAACGCCATGTTTTCCTCTTCCTCCTCAAAACGGGGTAATAATTGTGCAATACGAATGGTCTCTGCAATAGACGCCTGGGCAGGAGCTCTGAATAAATTCTAAAAATGTTCTACCCCGGTCTTGGCCATGCCGTCAAAGGAATCATGACACATTCCTCGATCATACACTAAGCTCCAGATAGTGTTTGATGCTTTCCTTCCTCTGGCATAGGCGTGAAAAAACTTTGTATTATCGTCCCCACATTCCAACTAGAAGCCCCTGCTTTTTAATCTCCAAGTCTCCTCCCTTTCCAGTAGAAGAGTGTTCCTTCTCCCCTCCAATCTAGTCAGTGATTCGTTGTCAACCTGAGTCATCATACCCCTAGGTATTGATGATCAGCTGTCGAAAAGTGTCATCTTTAACCCAAGTCATTCAAAGGGTTGGGCGGTTTTTTAGGCCCATTCCTATACTCCAGAAAAATGGGTAGATGGTCAGAGTTTTCCCCACTTCCCACCCATTGTCGAAAGAAATGATGCTTGTCCACCATTTTTTCGGTAACCAGAAACTGATCCAGCCTCTTAGCTACACGCCCCTCCCCACATCTGTTATTTTTCCAAGTGGGTTTAAGCTTAGTAGGTTCAATATCCAGCCAGTTTCTCTCTACTAGCTTTAGTGTGAAATAGTTTGTCAATAGATCGGGCATTTGGCCCCCAAACCTCGGCCTGCCCCAGAGAAAAATTTAAATCCCCCCCAATGACCACCATATCGCCTCTCAGAATAGAATTGTTAAACAAATTATCCCAGAACGGGATCCTGTTCAGGTACGGCCCATGGACATTAAAAACATTTACAGGCTCCCCATGATCCAAAGCCTGAAATGTCATACCAATTACAGACTCCATACCCCAGAGATTCAGAACCCTAACCATTCGAGCATTCCAGCGCATGGCTAACCCCCCAGAGCGTCTGCGAACATCCAACATCTCAAACGACCATCTTGGGAATCAACTTTCCATCTTGCTTTTTACCACCTCACCTAAACCTAAAGTTTCCTGCAACATAACAACATCAGTGTGTTCCAAATCTACCACCCTCTTGAGCGCTGATCTTTTCAGGGGACCGGCCAGATCCCTACAATTAAAGGACATAATCTACATCGGTGACCCTTCTTCTAGGCATGCACTGCTCTAAGTGCATGTTCAATCGACTATTGTTTGCCTTCTTGTTAGTGCTTCCGTGCTCGAGACTGAGCTTTTGCAAATGAGGATGTTTTGCCTCTCCCACCGCAGGAAGGGTAGGTTATTTTTCCTAAACCCCCCAAGACCCCCTTCGTGCTAGACCTAAGAAGATACCCAAAGTTTGATGACCCTTGTGGAGAAAGAGGTGACCTTGCCCCCTCCTCAACAGAGTCCAAAACCATATGTGAAACATGTTCTTCAATCTTTGTAGTAGAGACGGGTGTGGAGACCTCTAAAGGTTTATGAGTAATGGTTAGGTTTTTTAATTTTTTCTCCATCCAATCCATCCCAGTCAAATTTAAATAGCTAGTAAATAAATTTATGGATGGAGAAAGGGTGAAAGAAGAGGTACCCGGAGGGGAAACCCCATGCACAGAAGCACCCACCAAATTGTTCACTTCAATCACTGGAAGGGGAGTCGGTAGCTCCTCCACAGATCCACTGGCCGTCGCATCAAAGCCCTCCTGTACCACCGGTGACCCGGGTGATGGCGAAACATGACCCCCACTCTCAGAGTTGGACCCTTTTTTCCCCGATGTATTCCACGACTATCAACCATTGATAGTGCGCATCCCCAAATTGCAATTGACCGCCGAATGTCCATAAGCATGGCACCGCCGACACCTAAAAGGAACATTCTCATAATCCAACCTCTGATTAAAATGCGTCTCACCCCAAGTCAATTGAATATCTTCAGCCAAACCCTCTCGGATGTTGATATTCACCAAAATACGAGTCACCTGTCGCTGTTTAGTGATCTTGTAGGATAAATTCGCTTCCAGAAAAGTCCCCAAAATGTTACCAGTGCTGTTGAAATGCTCCTCCGTCCAGTATTGTCGCAGTAGCCCTGGGAGTTGAACCCAAAGAGGCACTGCATCGACCCTCTCCCTACTGGCATCAAAAGACGGTATCCAAGGTTTTAATAACACAGGGTTTTGTTCCAAGGACCAGTTCCTATCCAGAACCCACTTCACATGTTTGTGTTGTTTGAAATTCAATGCAAACCAACCACGAGTGAGTCCCTCCAATTCCAGAACCTCCCCTAGGGCTTCCAACCAGCAAGCTTCCGTCCAATTTTCAATCATCTGCAACGAGCAATTTTTCCCTATAACACGTCCCACCACATAGAAATTCGCCATATGTTTGAGTTGCTCCCAGCCAATATCCTCCCCAAATGCATAAGAGTATCCCGTCTGCCTTTTATTCACCCAGGATTTCCTCCGTTTTGCTGCACCCTTGTTGCTGACCTTGCCTTCTGTAGAGTTATGTGTAAAACAAGATTCGCCCTGCGGTAAGGTTTCCGTGCCACCAAAAGTATTCACTGAACCATGAATCCTAGTCACAACATCCGGCGCCTTTGCGCGCAACCCCCCTCCCCCAGGATTATCCACCGGATGACCTTCAACACCTCCAACACCTTCAGAGATAACCTGAACAAGAACGTGTTCCCTCCTCGCCGGAATGCCTACCTGAGCAATGAGTTCCTCCGGAACCCCACTCGTCCTAAAAACTTTTGAGATAACCTCCGAGAGCACGAAGGGGTTCTCCGACAAGTTTATCGACGACAAAGTAGAAAACAAAGTTGACGGAGAGAAACCCTCCACCGCAGCTGCAAGTGAGGATGTGGCAAAGAGGCCCTCTTCCCAGCATGAGGGAACCTCCACATCAACCCGTGAAAAACCACCAGAAGCATGACTAAAAATACCCTTCTCCATAGGGTCGATGGAATAGTCCACCCGTTCCTCACCCCCCATTGCTCCCAAACGAAAGTAAAAAATGGCAGTAAAAACACTAGCCTGTAGAGAAAAATATAGTGAAAAAGAAATTACCCTGGGAGCGAAAGGTCATCGTCGGTCTCCATCATCAAAATGCGTCCGATATCACCGAAAGTTCGCCGAACCATGGAAATGAGGTTGACACGTTGCCCGGGAGCCTGCCATCACATCCCAACCCCTGATAGGTGAAGCAGGTAGGGACCTGCAGCCTGCACGTCGGTCGAAGCCAGGCCAAACAGTACCTCAGCTTCCCATCGCCGCTCATGCTTAAAACCCTAACCGCTCTAAGTGCCAAGAAGTGTTATACTTGTTCAATGGCAATTTTTGGTCTATGGTAAGGTACACAACTACACTCCACCTGTTGACTGTGGGTACAAACATTTGTTTTCCTTTCTCCATGCTTCAACAATGTTATAATGTTTATACGTTATAAATATTGATTTACTCGTATATCCTTATGTAAGCAATAAATTTAATATATCTTTGTGATATTGCAATAAGACCTTTACGATCTTACCATAAACCTTTGCAATACCATTTACCATTGCTATTTGCTGAATGGAAACGAATATAGGTCACAAATGAAAGTAATTAATGGTGCATGACCACTGTCCAGTTCGAAGGGAAGTGAATACATCAACTGAGGAAATGTACGCATGCGCCAACCACTGTGGAAGGAGAGTAATGTAGGAATTATGCAAATATTTGGGTTAATAGGTCATCGGACAGGAAAGAAAAGCATAATTCAGAGTTAGCAAGCCGCGGGGAGGGAAACAATGTCATGGTGGTGTCTATGTGCTCTTTTGCTTTAGCGAACCATGTCAGAAATCCATCTGAATTTCTTCAGCAAATTGGATTAGAATTTCTTCAGCGAATAGGAACCGAATTTCTTCAACGATCTGAAACAAATTTTAATTTTTGGTTGAGATTTGGCCAATTTTGAACTTGTAGGTTGAAATTTGCCATATTGTATGACTTAGGTTGGTATCCCTGTTTAACAAAATTTGTGTTAAAAGCGAATCTCTCAATGAGATGTATGATTGAGATTAATTATAGTATAAGTCATTAATGTAGTAAATACACTTTATTAGACTAAACAACAAAATATTGTTAGATCTTCATATAAATTATAGCAGTATATCTTAATTGCATTTATCAATAGGATCACTAGAAGATAGACAAAGCACAGAACAATAACATAAGTATTTTTCACCTGGGAAACCCAATTGGGAAAAACCCAACAACCTTTGTTTGGAGATGATAATTCTGAGATCAGAGTACAATGAAGAAAGAAAAGAAAAATAAGGAAATGCCTTCCAAATTTGAAACCCTGAAAATCAGTCTTCTTCTGAGCTGCTGTGTAGCTGCACCTCTGCCAGAAACTGCTCACCTCTCTTGTGCTGCTGCGTTGCTGTTGTGTGTAATAATGAGGAGGGGCGCCTCCTATTTATATTGTTTTCCCACCCAGAAATTAACTGGGGCCGACTTCACTTGGGGGTGCAATAATAATTTTATATTTTATTATTTTTATTTATTCTTTTATTGCTGGCTTTTCACCCCAAGGATTACATTGTTCTTTCTAGGGTTTAGATGAATGATTACAATTAGTTCAATTCCCAAAGGAGGACCATAAGAATAGCTTATGAAGTTGCACAAACTCCAACAAATATAAGAGTTTTCACTTTTTCCCTAGTGAATTACAAACTAGAGTTTCCCTTTCGAAATATCTAGAACCACTTTAGGCACATTCACAATGAACCTGTGTGGAAGTTTTGAGCTATATTTCTCAACACTTCCTTGTAGCGAGGAAGGAGTTTTGTTTAAATCCAATTTTGTCTTTGAATGCTTCAAGCTTTCCTTTTGCTAAGGGTTAGGTCAGAGTATTAACTACTTGTTGATTTACGAGGATACACTAGAGCTTTACTGCCCCCTTCTAAATCTTGTCTCGTATGATGTGGTATCTGATCTCTATGTGCTTGGACTTGTCATGAAACACTAGATTCTCCGAGAGTTTGATACAAATTTGATTATCATTGTAAATCACAGTGGGATCCAAGTCCTAATCAAACAATCCTCCTGCAAGCAAATTGCAAAGCCGGATGGCCTCACAACTAATAGTATTGGTTGCCATACACTTTGCCTTTGTTGAGCTAAGTGCTACAAAATTCTGCTCCCTTTTGAACCGAGATATTAGTGTTGATCCCAAGATAAAGTAGCACCTTGAAGTGCTTCTCTTGTTTGATACACTACTTGCCCAATCTGACTTTGTATACCTATGCAACTTCACCATCTCCAAGATATCTCAGACTATACTCCCCTATGCCCCTGAGCACATGTTTTGCTTCTATCCAATGCTCATCCTTCAACTCCACCATGCGTTGACTCAACGTGTTCAGTACAAAACATATATTTGATCTAGTATTGACTAGATACACCGAGGAACCTATTAGTTGCTTGTCTACAATGTAGAGTCCACCATCTCTGTATTTGATGCTGTTACCTTCTTTAGATTAGTGATGATAGGAGTGGTTATAGGTTTGTAGTCCTTCATCCAAAACTTCATCAAGATTTCAATTGCATGCTTATCCAACCCAAGGAAAATATCCCTTGGTCTCTGCCAAATGTCCAAACCTAGGAAGTAATGCATCAAGCCAATGTCCATCTTGAATTTAGGTGATATGATTTCTTTGCACCCTGCAATGAGCTTCTCTAAACTAGTAAGAAACGAGTCATCTACATACAACACCAAAACAAGTAGATTAGTGCCAACAAATATATAATATAAGTTAGGATCTGCTTCACATATGGTGAATCCCATATTCTACAAATATCCATCAATCATGGAATACCATGTTTTCGTTGCTTGCTTCAGTCCATACAAGGCTTTTTTCAGTGTACAAACATAGGACTCCTTCCTACTTATCTCAAAGCTTTGAGGCTGCTCTATATACACTTCTTCCTTAATTATCCCATTGAGGAAAGTTGTATTCACATTCATCCTCGACCCAATGATTGGAAATAAAGACATAATAGCTCTAATGGAAGTGAACTTTGCGATTGGAGAAAATATCTCCTTGTATTCCATTCCCTCTTTTTGGGTGAACCCTCTGGCCACAAACTTTGCTTTGAACTTCCTGATGCTGCCATTGGCTTCATGCGTGAACTTACAGAACCACTTGGAACTCACTATTGACTTCTCATTTGGTCTTGGTATTATGTTCCATACATCATTTTTCATGATGAAGGTGTACTTCTACACCACAGTATCTCGCTAGATTGAACAAGGACTTGTTGGTTCTTGAACTTTATTACAAAGCCTTTATCTTCCATAACTGAAATTGAAAACAAATTTTTCTTGAAAGTTACCTGAGTGGAGCTGGAAGGGAACAATGCCAACTCTTTCTATTGGATTCTTGGCATCATCACCAAGCTCAACTTGAACTCTTGAGTTTTGCTCTTTTTAAACTTGAAAACAAGTCCTTGGTTGATGTCATATGTCAAGATGCTCCACTATCCACAATACCACGCATCCCTCGGAATTGTGCTGGAAGGAAGGGAAGATACCATAGAGAAATCTTTTTTGATCTTGGAGGAGAACTCCTTCATCTGAGTTTCCACAGAGGTTGCTGTTTGATTTTGTTGCTACTTCCCTTTACCCTTCTTGTTTGGACATTTTGATGCACGATGTCCTTGTTCATGACATTTGAAGCACTTAATCTTGCTCAAGTCCTTACTTGGTTGTGAGGCTGACTCCTTATTGTGTCCCTTCCCCTTCTTTGCTTGACAAAATAGGGCATGATCAATGTTGTCTCCTTGCTTGTAGGCATTCGATTTCATGAGTCTCTTCTTGGATAGTCATCCCGCAGTCTTTCATAGGAGGGAAGATTCTCATGAGCACAGATACCCTAGACAAATGTTTCCGATGGATTTGAGAAACCATTAAGTGCTCTGTTCACTAGCTTTTTGTCTTCAATCTTCTCCCCAACTGCCGCAATTTGATCACAAATCTGCATGACATTCATCAAGTAATTGGTAACCGTGTTTGATCCGGTCATCTCTACAGATCTGAGTATGTTATTCAATATCATCTTCCTGTTTATGTTCTCACTCTAGTAAAGCCTAACCATGGCATCTAACATTTCCTTCGCCATCTTCTTCTTGGATATATGAGGTATCAAATGATCCTTTATATCAGCCATGAGCATCTGCTTGGCCTTCACTTCTTTCTTTTCATGAACTGCCAAATCCTGTGGATTTGTTGGCGAAGTCCCTGCATCCTTGGCGATATCCCAGAGATCATTCTCTTTCAATACGAGAGTTACCTTGACTTTTTAAGATAGGAAATTTGAGCCCTCTTCTAATCTGTCCTCGAACATGAGGCTAGCTGATGCCAGCTCTGAGCTTTAACACACAAACTCCTACATCTGATTGGGTAAGTAGGCACTGATTTTGAAACTCTCTAACTGCTCATCCTGCTTCTTGGCAGTTGCTTCTAACAAGTGATCCACTGTTGTAAATTCTTCATATCCTCAATCAGAGCAATTTGATCACAAATCTGCATGACATTCATCAAGTAATTGGTGACTGTGTTTGATCCGGTCATCTCTACAGATCTGAGTATGTTATTCAATATCATCTTCCTGTTTATGTTCTCACTCTAGTAAAGCCTAACCATAGCATCTAACATTTCCTTCACCATCTTCTTCTTGGATATATGAGGTATCAAATGATTCTTTATATCATCCATGAGCATCTGCTTGGCTTTCACTTCTTTCTTCTCATGAACTGCCAAATCCTGTGGATTTGTTGGCGAAGTCCCTGCATCCTTGATGATATCCCAGAGATCATTCTCTTTCAATATGAGAGTTACCTAGACTTTTTAAGATAGGAAATTTGAGCCCTCTTCTAATCTGTCCTTGAACATGAGGCTAGCTGATGCCATCTCCGAGCTTTAACCCACAAACTCCTACATCTGATTGGGTAAGTAGGCACTGTTTTGAAACTCTCTAACTGCTCATCCTGCTTCTTGGCAGTTGCTTCTAACAATTGATCCACTGCTGTAAATTCTTCATATCCTCAATCAGAGAAGTTTTGATACCATGTAAATTTTTCTAGCCTAGATGACTGAAATCCTTGTGTTCTCAACCAAAAAAATCTGTTATTTAATGGCATAAATTTAAGTTATTCAAATAGCAACAACCACACAATAGCTGGAAAGTAAATAGTTGAACTTTGAAGGGTAAAACAATTACACACACAGGGAATTTCTCCTTCAAACTAGCCTATCATTCAACTAATGAAAACTTACAAGCTAACCTCCACAGCTACCAAAACCTAGCAGCTGTATGGTAAGCAAATCCACCCCAACCTGAGGTGTATGACCCATTAAAGAGAGGTTTTGACCTGCATGAAGGTCAAGAAGACCACAACTGTTGTATGGTTGTATGGATTTGTTGTACGATACAACTCATCCCAGTCGATGCACTTTGCGCTCTCTCACTCCCTCTCCCTATCAATGTCGATGACCTTTTTCGATAAAAACTGTCAATTTCTTATTCTTGACTTGTCTTGAAACCCAAATCTACCAAATCCCAAATCTCTCACTGAGATGTACAGTTGAGATTAACCCTAATATACCAAATCTCTAATCTCTCATTGAGATGCACTGTTGAGATTAATATTAGTCCAAGTCATTACTGTAGTAAATGCATTTTATTTGATTCAACAACTAAATATAAGACGATTCACTTTTTACCAAGTCTTTGCAGAAGCTCCCGTTCGAGCCATATTTCTTGACACAAAGTAGGTTATGTAAATAATATATATATATATATATATAGTTTTAAAAAATTATAGGAATACAATATTGACATAGAGATGTAACCCTTCTGAATATTTAGAAAACAGAACTGCATCAAATGTTGAAAGATATATTGACTCAAACACGTCTTTATACCAACTCAAATGCATCTTTATAACACGTGAAACCACAATTTTTTTAGTGCATTGTCTTAGTGCCCCATGTGTCATACATGCTGGGGGACACAGGTTTTGTGTGTTTGACATGTAGGTTATGTGTTTTGCACAAGGAACTCCATGCGTGTCGGAGATGTGGGACTCCCATAGTATGTGTGTTCATGTATCTGAAATGGAATACATGGGGGGTCTAGGACGTATTCTGTTTCTTAGATTATCATTAGTAGTTATAGGATGTTTGAGAGGGGTTTCAACCTCATCGGCCTCATGAAAATAAAATTTCACATCCCATTAAGAATTCAGATTCCAATGTCTCAAAGACTCTGTCATGGATGGTTGGGAGTGGAAGTCAATCTTTTAAAATAGAACTTGGCTTGATGTGCATGTAACTCTGGAATAGAGCAAGATTAGTCTTCTCGTAGACAGATGTGGATGAGGTTGAAGTAGGGTGCACCCGAGGGTTGAGAATAGAAGAATGCATGCCTCCTCTAGATGAGATCACTGGTTTCCCTGAATAGGTTTTGCTTCAAGGCCAAGCTACTCCAAAAATAACATTTGTATGAATTCAAAGTCAAACTGAAGAGAACTGTAGTGCAAGTCATCTTCACTTGAAAGACTCCTTAGTTGGGTCACACTCATAGCACTGATAATAGACTATGTGCAGACGAAAATAGAAGGCAGAAGATGTATTCTAGCGACACACCCTCGTAGAATCGCTGCTGCTTGGTTTGCAAGTCAACCTGGGAAAAGCTTGCTTTGCGTCCAAGCAGTCAAATTGAAAGAAACTTGGACTGCAAGGAAAGTCAACCTTAACATGTAACGTCCAAGAACGGGTGCCAGATGTCAGAAACATGGGCAGCAAGTAACTTGTTCTCTAAACAATCTCTCAACTGGTGCTTGATACTCATTTGAACAACTCTGAAACTAGTAATCAAGAAGGTGAAAATACTAGGTCAAATTATCAGCATGAAAATATCAAGTAGGCAATCCTGGGATCACTGCTGCTTCTAAAACAGACAAAAACCATAATTTTGACCTATTTTTCTGATTTCTGGGAATGACTTGAGATTTGACCCCCAATGTTGTTCACCACAAAAGATACCCAAATAATGACCAAATCTCTAAGTGCATAAACCCTAATTTTGGCCTAATTTTCAAGTTAAATCACTACCAAATGTGCTCCCCATGCTCTAATTGGTGAAGAGTTTTTAACAGTGTAGTTATTTTTTAAAAGTGCAGAAATCCTAATTTTGAGCAACTTTTACCAAAATTTTGACTCTCTCCCATTGGCTCCAAACCAAATTATAAGCTCATCTCCATAAAGGGCATCCAAATATGTGATCAGATTCCAAGAAAGGTTGAATTTCTAAAAATAGAAATTTCCAAGAAAGCAAATCTTGAAAATCTGATTTCACTTTTTTGTAGTCTTCACCTGTTGGAATGATCCCTGAACTGAACCACTGACCATGGTCTCTTTTGGTATGAACTCTGATATATGCTAGACAAAGAACATGGTTTGATCTTGAAAATTGGAATCAGAAAATGTACCGACAGGTGTGCTGGATTTTAACACTTGATTTTGCATGGGCAAATTCGGTGTTAAGAGGACCCAAGTTCAAATCTAAGTTTCTAACAGCTGTTTAATTCTCCCAGCCAAGGAAATGAGAAAAAAGTGAAAGTCAAGTTTTCACTTAACGAATGCTCTCTGGATCTCAATCACACTTGGAATATAGTAAAAATCCCCGCTGTCCACACTTTTCTACATCTGAAAGCTTTCTGTTTATGACCTCCTTAGTGTGTTCAAACTAGTTTAAGGATGTCTCTGGAGCATTGGGGTAACTCCAGAAACTCTGGTGCTTGGGGATGTCAATCCCAACTACCATTGGCATCCCATTTCTGCAGGGGACTTCCCCATATCTGGGGAGCGTGGGGAGCAGAGGTTTTTTTATATAAAGCCAAATGATGCAATGGGTTTTCCATCTTGTTCCTTTTTTTTATAACTCTTTCTTTGATTTCTTTATAAAATCTTTCTTCTGGGTCTTGGTTTTTGCATTAATAATATCCTTCGTTATTGTTCCTCTCTGTCTTGGTCTTTTGCGTTAATAACATACTCCATGCTATCTATTCCACCAAACACATAACCAAGGCAAGGTGCTTATGTGTGAAAATAACAGATTATGGTTAACAGTGTCTCAGACTTACGGAGATAATCCACCTTAGCACATTGTAATCATGTTAATCAATGTTTTGTTTCTTGCGTCCAGTCTATCATAAATAATGGCAACCCGGGAAATATGCCATGAAGCCTGAACTAACTCTAATGAATGCTCATTGTTTTCCTCATCTTCAGCCAATAAAGTGGCAAATTGTTTCTCATATCCAGGGCGTTTATATCATTTTTGTCTTTCATTGGTGCCAAAACCTAATTTCGCCAATAAGGGGATGGGAACAAATTAAAAAGGAGCCCATTTGCATGCATGTGACGAGCCACAAGTGCATCAACTTTCACCCAATCCTGAATTTAAAATATGAAAGCCTTTTTAGAAGATCCAAACTCATCCTTTTACAACTGTCAATATCTTCCCTGTCCTTGGGAGGCTTTGATGAGAATCTTGTAGCTGCCTGGTCTTTGGAGCTAGGAAATCTACTACAATTGCAGATTTTTGACCATGCTCATTTTTTCTTGCCTGGGGTGGGGGCATACTTTATCTCTGATATTAGTAGTACCACAGATGGGCTTTGATTCTGGTGTCTGAGCCATTGTGTTTCTTGTGCATTATTCCCAACGCAATTATTGGTTGCTCCACAATCTTTCCTCTCATGATTACATATTTCCAAAGTCAGAGACACCGTGTCAACCTGGCTCTGTATTTTTCAGGTGAAGAAATCAAGATGAAGCCATGTTCTACAGAATGTGATAACTTGGGGGAAAAAACATAATAGGAGGAAACTAAAATCTTCTGTCTTAATCTTGTTGTTTTAAATCTCAGGTCTGCTGTTGGGAGAACTGAAATCAGAAAATCACAAATACTCTCTACTTGCCATTTTAGTGTTTCGAAATGTTGTCTGAAAAACCTGCTATTCTCTGAAAAAGTGTTTGAAACCTGTTAAATCTCTCATTAAACATTGAAAAAGTCTGTTGCAATCTCTACGAAGTATATCTGTCCTCCAGACCTTCTTAATTTCTCTGAGAAATGTCTACAAAATGGTATAAAATGCTGCCTTCAATTTTTTTTTTCTTAGAAAAGGTTGAAAATCTGCTCTATCCTCCACTTTTCATCCTCTCTTGTAATCTCTCCCAAGTATATCTGGCCTACAAACCTTGTTAATTTCTGTTAGTAATGTCAACAAAATGCTATAAAATGCCTGTGTGTTCAAAAGGCCATTCTTAGAAAAGGATAAAAATCTGCAATCTGTTCTCCAAGAAATTGCTGCTCTTGCGTTTCATCCCCAGCAAGTGGTGGAAAGATTTAAGAGGCATTTTTATTATTATTAAAAGTATATTTTTTTGGACCCATTATGGGATGGTTTCCCAGATGGCTATGTGATGTTTTTCATATAAATCCTGTATGGGTTTGTCCTGTCTCTGTTTGAGATATGGATCAATGATAGCAATTGATCATTGATGAATCTGTGGATCGAAAACAGTTACAACAGGATCTGATATGCACTAGGGGTGCTGGATCTGGCATCATAGTCATATCTTATTATCTTGTCATTAATTGACAGTTGCGATCAGTATAATTTAGGAAAAGGAAAACTGGGAATGGAAAATTAATGCTACTTGCCTAAATTTTGAGGCCGACTAGCTTCTAGCAAGCATATTCTGTTTTTGTTTTAACGATTTAGAAGGTTCAATTTATTGTGAATATAACTCAAAAGTACAAGTATGTGATGGATTCGCTTGATAATCACAGGTTATCATGTGGCTTCCTAAGGCATATTTACCTTACACATACTTGTGGAGTGTGGTCCATGTTTCTACGAAAATTTGATGTGTTTCGGAAGTGGGAGAGTCTTTTTAAGGTTGTCAGATTTAAATTTATAAACTATTTGTTTTTCACCACATATAAATAGCAATTATTTTGGAGATTTTTTGTTTTAGTTTTATAGAAGTATTCAAGTTTGGATTAGTCAATTATTTGAATTTATATTTGAAACAGAGGTTGTCAGATTTAAATTTATAAACTATTTGTTTTTCACCACATATAAATTGCAATTATTTTGGAGATCTTTTGTTTTAGTTTTATAGAAGTATTCAAGTTTGGATTAGTCAATTATTTGAATTTATATTTGAAACAGAGTTGGCTGCTCAAAGATTGTCTGCATTAGAGTACTTCCTTTTTGTGATTACAAGTTGATTATTTTGAAAGAATCATTACAAATTTGGAAAATATAAAATGTTTGCTCTGGTTTTTACAGGCAAAGGCAAAATCTCATAAAGTAGCTGAAGCCAAGGGGCATCATTGAGATTATCATTGTTAAAGATGAATGGTCTGATTATGTGGTTTAATTGACTTGTTCTTTCAACATGATTTTTCTAACTTAGGTGTCTATTGGCTGTTATCCATGTTTTTCTGGCTCATTGTTTTTATAATTTGCCTTATATACCTGGATAACAGCCTGAACAGCCTGAACAGCCTGTGAAGATTGTTGAAATCATCATTTTTTCTTGAATGTGTCTCATCACACAAGCTTTGTTTTAAGCCATTTTCAAATATTTGGTAGCATCCATTTACCAAAATAAATGCATAGCCGAAAACTTTTTATGCTGATCCTTCACATTTCACGGGGTGTCTTATATTCTGAGTTGCTTATTGGTTTTTATTCTGCAAATAGAATCTGCACATTTACAAGAGAGCGTTCTTATTCTATCTTAACACTTTAAATGAATGGGACTGAGGATTAAGAGAAGTTGTTAAATCTTGCTGCCGGTACTGTACCTTTCAAATAGGTGGATTTTTGGAGAGCATTTGCTATTTAGACATGGAAGTGCCATCTGTTGTAGTCCATTATTTTGTCAATTATTGTTCTGATGTCCTTGCATATCTGCTTTGCCAATCTAACAAAAAATTGTAAGACTAATCTCCTTTTCAATGATTATGGTACTGCTATTTTAAACCTATAATATCAGTTCTTTTACTTTTGTTGAACAAGCAATCACTCCAATGATTATAACTTCTATGGTACCCTTGAAGTTGTTTTATTATGTCAAAATGTAACTCTTGAATGAATTAAATTTTGCTGTCATTTTAGAGCTACACTTAAGTGAGAAGACTGCAAGAACTGGAAATCTACTAGTATCTCTGGATATGATAATACTTAGTTTATTATGTTTTTATTAATAAAACTGAAACAGGTAAAATTATATTAAAAGAAAGCTGCGGCTGCACCGTACAGTATTTTATCACGATAGATAACAAAAAGTGCAAGAGGGCTTAGATAATGCGGCTTTGTTTTAACAATTTTTTCCAAAAATATGTAAATTCTGGTGCTATAGATTCTAATAAACCGTCCTAGCAAACATTTTGTTGTACAAAACATGCCAACTTGAGAAAACACCTTTTGACTTGGCCAAGCATGCTATCCAGTTGCTCATACACCTTCACAATCATCGACTGATCTACATTTGTAAACCAAATCATACTATAAACATGCTTGGTGAACTGCAGAAGATACCTAACCTATGCTTAAATCTGAAATCAAGAACATTGTCCTCCACCACTTGAAATTCATGTCTATCGATTGTGTTTGTAGCCCTGTCTTTCAAATTCCACCATGAATCACTCGAGTCTATACTAGCCAATGCCTCTCTTACCTTCAAGAGCTGTATGAAGGTGGGGTAGTATTTAAATCTAGTCATTGCAATCTTCAGTAGCTCCAACCTAGAGTTATTGTGAAAAATGTTGTGGGCCATGCTATGAATGGTAATACATTTGATCATTTTCTTCCCTCTCTTGTACAGGGCACCAATCCATCGATAATTAGTGTCCATCTCAACAATATAATGCATCAAAAAGTTCAATGTGTGAACCGAACACCTTGGCCAAAATTTGTTGGGATACATATCCTCAATGATCGCTTGCCTTACTATTTGCAGCATTATAAGTGAAGACTTGAATGACATTGTATGGCCCAATCTCTTGAATGGTTTTAAGTAAAGGTTGTGCAATATTAATACCAGTCTTGTAGCAATTTGAGTAGTCATGGACTGAAAGGAAGATCACACCACTGCTAGACACACTAAGAACATTTATCAATGACTTGCTTTTAACATTTGTCCACTCATCATATACTATGGATACCCCATAGTTGGTCCATTCATTTCTAAACCTTCCAAGAGCACTATTGATTTTGGCTCTCCTCTATTAAGTCCCGTTGTTCTAGCTTTGTCATACTTGGGGCTCTTGTATCATTTAGTGTTGAATTTTTAGGGTTAGAGGAGTTTTTAACACAAGTAGTAAACTTTAATGCATGGACATATAAACTCAGATTCAAAATAGTACTGCTTAGTAATTTTGAATTGTAATACAAACAAAACATAATTTTCATCTCTTTCAAGTTAATGCGCCATTAGTTGTGTTAAAGTTAGTCCTCGAGAATCATCGAATGCCATGTACATTAACAACATGATAAAATAGGGTACAATAGATATCAATAGTAAAGAATCATAACCAATATTTGAATTAACCTTATACTCGGATTTCAGATTTGATCTTGTCACCAAAGGGACAAGTCAACTAGGCAAACAATTTACGTACCTTGAGAGAGAGCCTACGAGGGTTAAGGAAGAAGCACACTGACCCAGACTTCTTAGTCAACAAGCACATTCCATCCAGTACAGTCATACAGACGAATGACACACAATGATGTCGAGTAAGGATGCAGTCACATAGTGCAGAGACAATTATACTTTGCGTTGTCATGCTTTCACAGTCATGCTGAGAAATCCACAATCCACACTAAGCAACCTCACGGTCACGTCAAGCAAGAAACTCACAGGCCACACAAAGCAACCTCACGGCTATGTTGAGTAAGAAACCCATAGTCCACCCAAAGCAACCTCACTCTGAGTAAGAAACCCACAATCCACACAAAGCAACCTCACAGTGACACAGAGTAAGAAACCCATAGTCCACACAAAGCAACCTCACTCACGTTGAGTAAGAAACCCACAGTGCACATAAAGCAATCTCACGGTAACGTTGGGGAAAACCACTAATCACAATAAACACAAACCACACAATCATGTAGCAAGAGGGTTGACAACGCAAGGGTAGAAACCATCAGTCAGGAGTCACGCTACAGGAGATCACAACTATCACACAAACAAGATAAAGTAGTCACACAAAGGTGAGCCACATAAAGACTTAATGAGATATGCCATAGGAAAACCCACGCGGAGACTCCTAGTCACAAAGTGGTACAGACCTATGAACACGCAAAGGAAGCAGGTACAATCACGTAAAGTGCGCGAAGGAAGCATCATACAGAGGACATTCACGCTGATAAACAACAGATGGTCACACTAGGGTATATCACGCTGGAGCAGGGTGCTCATGGTCACACGAGAGAAGAGTGAATCGTCCTGCTGAGAGTAAATACACAACTGCATAGGTGGGAGATGGTCAAGCATCACACGAACGAGTTACGTGGAGAGACAAACACGTCGAGGGAAGAAACCCACAGTCCACGCTGAAGGAGAAGCTCACAGAGGAAGAGAGGCAACCACGGGATAACAGTCATGCGAAGGAAATAGTTGCGTGAGAGCAAAGAAGAATACAGTCATTCACAGAAAAAGAGGCAACCACAGAAGGACTCAGTCACATGGGTAGCTGAGGAATCACGCAGAGCAACATCATGCGAGGATAGACAAGGAAACAATTCGATGTATCTCATGTTTACTTTAAACCTTTAATTTATAAGGTTTAAACATTAATAAAATAAGTCAAAAATCAAAGGTCCAAAGGTTTAATAAAAAACAAATAAAATAAATAATTAAAGGTCTTTATTAATAAAACTATACATGTTTTATTAATAAAAACATAAAGTAAACTTTTATAATAAAGTCACAAGGTAAATGGTCCAACCAAAATATAAAAATGACTTAGGTTAGTGTACCAAAGACTCATAAGGCAATAGTCATCATAACAAAGGTACACACACAAATAAGAGTGCTAGGACCAAGTAGGATAAGGGACCATGAGTCAACAAATGGGGCCACAATAAAACAATCAACAACCCCACAAGATCAAGGTGAACGATTTAAGGTGGACAAACAATTTCTTTATAGGACCAACAAGACCAGTAAACTTTTCTTTCTCTCAAGGTACATTGTTTTATATATTTTTTTCATCACTGTATAAGGGGAAGATTCTAACAGATGGTATGATCCTTTGGTTTTCAATACTGCTCATAAGGGTTAGATGCTAGTGACAATATCAAAGGGTGGCTAGTCCCTTGAGAAACAACCTAGCAGTAACGATTAGGAGAGAGGACATCACACATCCTTCAATTCTCAAAGAATTGCTCTCGACCCCAGGTTGAGTTTCAGTCCCAGACTGAAACAAATTCTTGGTAACTGACCAGGTGCTTCCATTCTCCCACAAAATGACTCTCAGCACTAAGCTGAGCTCTAGACCCAGATTGAATCAAATTCCTGGTAATTGACTAGGTGCCTCCATTCTCCCAGAGAATGGCCCTCAACACTAAGTTGAGCTTCAGTCCAGAACTGAATCAAATTTTTGGTAACTGACCAGGTGCCTCCATTCCCAGAGAATTGCCCTCAACACTAAGCTAAGCTTCAGTCCCAGACTGGAAGCTGATCAACCACCTGCAGGACTTGCTTGCTCTTAGACCAAGAGTCTGCCTGGTCCCAGACCAGGAATGTCTTTGCCTCTGCATGCAGGATCTACTTGGACATCGTGTCCCTGGTCCCATACCAGAATAGCCTAGAGGCACATAGGCACATGCTAGGGGCTTTTCCATGGCATCAACTTGCTTGGTCCCAGACCAAGAACCCCATGAGACTTGTGGGGGCCCTAGGGTACCTTCTAAGGTCTTACTCTGCCCTAGTTATTTGACTAGGGTACCATCCTCTTTGAGAATGGATCTTATAGTTGCATTAACTTTAACATGTAGGGGCACCATTGATGGCTTGTACCATTTTATGCCAATAGGGTGAGCAAAGAACATTGAATGGTACACCACAAGCATAGATAAACTTGTAAATTTTGGAATCTACACCATCTTTGCAACCTTGGTCAAGGAAATTTGATAATGTTCTTCGCATAGGCAATAATCCACTATTATGGGGGATGAGGATCTTGATCGAGCTGATCCACTACCAAACATTTTGAGTGAGGCATCAAATTTGACCCTTGATTTCTTGTAGTTGTTTTGAGTTGTCCCTTCTTCTAGCTTGTATGTGTTTCTCTCTTTCCTTGACACTTTGTCATAGGTTTTGACTCCAATAGTCTTACCTTCATCACATGGCATAGTCCCACATAAATGCTTTCTCATACGAATATATGAACATTTGTAAGTTTTAGTACAATGGGGACATATAAAATTTGTGGTTCCACCCCTTTTATCTTTCTCAAGCTTTGCCACATATCTCCACAAAGGTGTTGTATCTTTTTGTCTTTGTCTCTCATCACTCAACATTATTATCATCATTCTCTTTCCCTTCTTCCTCCTCTCCACGATATGTGCCACTCCCTATCACTTCCTCCTCATCACTGCCATTGGTATATCTGTTTTCCAACACCACCATCATGATAAGAAGTGGAATTAAAATAAAAGATCACATACCTATCATGCTTCTTGACTCAAGATGAGAATAACTTGTTGCCTACAATAGAATGACAGAGAAGGGGAATTGGGAAAGAGTAGGAGAATAGAACATTCAAGATTTAAATTTTTAACATAGATTTTGTTTTTTGAAAAACAAACAAAGAGTGGGATTTAGAGCCTACCTCTACAGCTCTTCGATGGTGGTTGAATGTTTCGAAGCCTTTAATCTCCCTTTCAAGCTCTCATGAATTTGCTCACAAAAACTAGCAAACCCATTCAAAACCTAGCAAAGAGAAGTGAAATGAATGAAATGAGAAATAGAATGAGCACAAATGGAGTTAGAGTGTTTAAATCAATGTTACAAATATCGTGTTGGTGAATATATTGCCGAGGGTCCAAAAAGAAATTGTCGTATTTATCGATGAAAATGTCGGCAAACATCGGTAATATATATACAAACTTGAAAAAATACAAAAATATTCATTTTTTTCCATCTTTTTTAATATCTAAAGCAACAAGAACATCAAATAAACACATTGCCACATGAATACAAAAAGTAAACCGATAAGGTAATCGCTTTAGTAATGGATCTGCCTCTAGAGCTTAAAGGTCCTTGTGGTTGTGGGAGTTGTAGTGGAATCTATGTATATCTTAAATATCTATGTATGTATATGTATATTTTATATTAATAAATGAGCAAGGACATTTAAAAAAATGAATGTGAAACATAATTCATAAATCATACATGTCGATGAATATTGCCTATACTGAGATCTTATTCATCAATAACACCTTATACCTCTCTCCTCTAGGCTCTAGTCCTTCCCTCTATCTTGAATATCAAAGTTGATCCTCAAAGAACATTAGTCAACGACTCAACACCTTACAATTTTGATAAAACTTCCTATTAATCCACTGGTTAAAATAAGGTAGAAAATTTCCCATGTCTAATCAGTGGTTTTGCTTGAGTAAAGAGTACATTTTTATGTAAGTCATGACAGAGGGGTTCAACAATCAACACAACCAACGTCAAAGTACATAGAGGGGTTGATGTTCTTGATTAAATGCCAATCCCATAACCTCGTACATGATAGAATCCGGTGGAAACTTTGCATCCTGAAATTCTGAAAACTATTAAGTTTGTTGAATTTTGAATGGGATCTAAAATTCCACTTTTTGCATATGAAGTCCGATGAGGCTGGAACCACTCTCAAACATCCTGAGACAAGTAATGATAATGTTAAAATTTTAAGTAAAAGGATAGAAAATGAAAGATAAGGAGAATGCCACTTTACTTTAAGAATTTAATATTACCAATTACTATTGAACAAGGGGTCATTTTTTTTATGGGCGTGGCAAAACAAATTTGCAAGTTGTGGCAAATGTCCAAAAATAGCCGTAAAGCACAATTTTTTCAAAAAAATCATGATAAAATTGGGGAAAAATTGGCAAAATTTTGCTGAAAATATTGGTCAATATATCGACAAGGGGTTGGCATCGCAATATATCACAATGTTGTCGATATATCGATGATGTTTGTAACACTTGTTTAAATCCTTTAAATGAACTCTAGCCATGCCAAAAATCTAAGTGGAACCATGTCTTGGTTCCAAAAACAAAAAAAAAACCCCAAAAAAATGTGCCTTAACTCATGGTAGCGTTGAGGGAGTTTTTTTGCTCTCAAGATTTTTGGGTGCAACGCTCCCTAAAACAATCGAGTTTTTTTTAAATGCCAGGTGCGTGCTTTGTAAAATCACATCGAGGAGGGAGCAATTAGGAATTGCTCTCCCATGAGCAAGTCCTAATCACTTCCTCTAGGAGGAGCAAGCACGCTTTGGCAGCAAAGTGAGAGGACTACTCCCCCGTAGCCTAGGTCTTAAGATCTTCAACCTGTCTAGTCAATGCTTGAACCATTGTTCTAAACTTCGCTAAGTCACAAGGATTACAATCACCGATTTTTGCCACATTGAGAGCCTCCAAAGGACCAACCTATTTAGATAGACTCAACTACCTATAGCATGAGCATCCATAGGTTGATGAAGACACCATCGACTAGAACATCTTTCCTTCTTATCCCCGGCCAAGAATCAACATAATAATTTCACTACCAAAATCGAAACCGACCTATGCCTCTGTATAACCCTTGTATAAAAGCTTCTCAACAATTCACCCTAGAAAGAGAGAATGCAAGGTACCTCTTACGGAAATGATACAGTCTGTTGCCTATAGACCTCCACTTGTGGGCTGAATCCAAATACAAGTTCTTGTGCCTTGCCTCGTCTCTGAAGTACCAAGTTCAAATTATGAGTCCGAATCAACCCACCTTCATCAGGTCAGATGAAACTCAACCATTAATCTCTGCCTCCATTTAAGCATGGAGGTGTAATGATTGCATATGAGAGGAAGGTGGGATTTGATATCCCTCATTTCATGCATTAAAACTTGTCACCACCTGTCCAAGTCATTTGAGAGAATAATTAACTTTGGGTTCTTGGTAGCATTGTTCATGAGAGAGATATTTATGACGGAACCCCCATTTTTTCTAATTGGACCTTGTTCCATTGCTGCTCCATGATTAGCTATTATGTCTGCTTGTACATTTGGATTCTAGAGAATATGATAATATTCTATCATTTCAATTGCTTAGCAACCCTTTTAATTCAATCAAGTAACATATTAAGGGGAGTAAATGAAGTGGTTGAAGAACTTCTCTTGTTGACTGAATTGTCATTGATGCCAACATGAGACTTGCAGTGGTCCCACAGGTAGTCATTGATGCCACCAAGTCCCTCTTGCAGTGCACAGGTATGGATGATCCCATTACCCTCACATCCAGTGCCTTGGAGCACCTTGTGGAGTCCTATGTCTAGTTGACAAGGTCCTTGTACCCACAAGGTTGGATCTTGGAGCCACCACTTTGTTGATGATGCTGAAGACTCTGTTGATGTTGATGAAGATCTTGGTGATGATGTTGAAGACCTTGGTGATGGTGCTGAAGCCCTTGTGGATGATGGAGAAGCCCTTAACGGGTTGAAGAAGCATTAATTCCCTATTCTGTGGCCATTTATGTTTTTGATGGGGTCTTGGTACCCCTGGAGATGATAATGAGACATAAGGAGGCTTGGAAACCCCACAAAAGATGGCATAATGGATCCTTGACCCTTGTAGGTCCTCTTGTGTGGCTGAAGAAGCTGAAGAAGCCCCTTGGCATGATAAAGAAGCCTTTGGAACACACAATGGGACAAATGCCCATTCTGTGGTCAGTTGTGGTTTGCATGGTTATTGATAGCTTGATGGAGTCCCAGAACTTTTGGAGATGGCCCTGGGGCATGAGAAAGGCTTGGCACGCACTTATATGGTGGTATGATGGCACTTGGACACTTGGACACTCTTGGTTGCTTGTTGATGATGATTGAGGATTGGCTTGATGATGATATCACTCCTTGATGATGGGGTCCTTTCATCATACATGTCATGACTTGATGGGGTCATGTAATCCCACACATTTGGTATGTGCCACTAGATGCTTTTGATGGTCTTGGTGGTGGAGCCCATTACACTTGAAGAAACATTTCCATGGCACTTATAATATTTGATAAAGCCCATTATCATGATGAGACCATGGTGTGTATGATATCATTATCACTCTTGGAATATGGAGCACTCTCGGTTGGTATGTTGAAGAAACTTGCATCTAAGTTCTTGCTTGACGATGATAAAGTCATCGTTTGATTGCTTGATGAGATTGAACCTTGGAGTCCACATTATGTGGGTTAATAACCCTTAAAGATCTTGACATATGGGCACATGATGTATGGTGGCTTGGACCCCCTTGGATGTTTTGACAGCCCTTGTACCCTTGAAGAATTCATTGAACCCCTTTTGATGATGAACTTCTTGGTCCTTAGAGCCCACAAGTTTGGATCTTGATATGCTCACAATCAAATCTAGTTAAAAGTAAACAAAAATAACATGGTGAAGTCAGCTCTATTATCCAGAAAAGAAACTTGCCTCACATAATGGTAAACAAAGGATGAGGTGGCATACAAGTCAGCCCACATAAGGTGACAATTGTATTGAATAAAAATTCAAGTAGAAGTCGGCTGAGTCAAACAAAATTTAATAAAAAATAAATGTGTTATTTACAAGTCGATTCCATAAAAATTCTTAAAAAAAGTGTATAAATAGAAATAAAAATTTCTAATTCGGTGTGGAGATTTGATGGTGAGGTAAGGACCTCTGATATTCACAGGTGTGCATTAAGGTAGCCGCAGTAAGTGATGAAGTGAAATTTCGATGGAGAGTTTGTAGACTGAGGCAGCAACTGAGATCTTTTGTTGCAAACTTTTATGTCATATTATTTTTGAATTTTGGGTGTACAATCACTGAGGGCAGTTGCAGAATGAATCAAACCTTGGTGATGAATCTTTAACCCAGTGAAAAATATAACAATATATTTTGTGTATCTTTCTCTTAGAATTCAGGACTGTTGAGAAACAACAGTTTGTTTGGACATCTTTTATATTTTTATATATGATATACTTTGGATATGAAGAATTAGGGCGGATACACTGTGGCAGATGCATAAGGATGAGACAATTTTAAGCCTTTTCTCTTTTTTTGGGTTTGCGAAAAAATTCGGGTGTGTCTGATACTGCTACAGAAGTTCATTGAAGTATTTAAGCAACAAAGAGTTGATAAAGCTTTTTTTTGGTTAATATTGTTTGTATGGATACAAGTTATTGTCTAATGCTATGAAAGTGAATAAATAACTCTCGGGAGAGCTTCTACAGACTTACAGATGGAAAATTGATGTTTATAATTATTGAAGAGATCAACTCCTACACAAGATTCCTAATATATATTGACTGATCATGGTCTCTTACAACAATGATCAAGTGGCATCTTTATGCATGACAGGAAGAGGTGGTTGTCTTGATGGATATGAGCAGACACTAGATATGAAGAAACCTTTTAAGCCATGAGAATTAGTATTGCAAGCGGTGGTAATGTGCAATGATGATTTTGGCATGTATAGTGAACAACTTGACAAGAAGTGGTTTATGACAGAGATAGCCAAGTGATTGTTTGACAAATGAAATGTGGCATGAGCAGGCATTTGGTATGAGCAAACTCTTGAAGACATGAGCAGTAGTGGATCTTGGGGAGACTTCTTGATGACTTGATTAAGTTGTGATGATGATAGTTTGACACGTACAACAATATGACAATGATACATACATCATATGACACATTGATGACAACTGACATGGCATCAATAGACTTGCCACACATGGCTTATTGAGCAGAGATTGATCGAGCAGAGGTTGATTGAGAAGAAGTGATTGTGCAACAGATTGATGACAATCAGAGATTGACATCAAGCTTGCACGCCGAGTCTTGTAATTGATGATTAGGTTTCTCAACCCTTTCTTAGTTGGAGCTAAGAAAACTACGCTGGGTCTTGTTATAAGAGTTGGCGCTCTTCTTATAAGTTGGTGCTGATTGTAATCACGAATATTAAAGTCTTCCATTGCAAATAAATAAATTTTCTCACTTGTACTCGTCTCTTTGTGATGTAATTATTGTGCTTATGACTCATGATGAATATGATTATGTAATTGATACATAATGCTTGATATACTCTGATTGATTGATAAAAGTTGAAAAATGTTTAAATTGTTCACACACTGATTCACACCCCTCTCAATGTGGCCATTGTGTCCAACAATTGGTATGAGAGCCGAACTTTGTCACAAGCCTTGCAAACTTGAAAGAGATCCATGGACATACAATGGAGACAAAAGCATAGTTATCAAGCAATGATGTGCCCGTACTTGATGTGACATATTATTTCCGTTGGAAGAGCAAGATGAAGGCATATCTGAAGAAGTTTGGTGTTTGAGAGATTGTGATCAATCTACCCACTCCATCCAATAAGAAGGGCAAGACAACTGCACAGAAAGAGGCAAAGAAGGACAATGCTACAAACTTGAAGTTCCTCATGGATGGACTTCCCAGCTCAATTAAAGAAAGTGTAGGAGAGTATAGTTCAGCTAAAGAACTTTGGTTCAAGATGGAAAGTGAGTATCAAAAGGGAATAATAGACACAAAAAAGACGAATAAGGAATTAGAATTCAAGCGTATGGAAGAGGTCAATCAAGAAGAAGAAAAGCAAGAATTGGACTCCAGTAAAGGTATGGATTCTTTTGATTGTAATGATAGCATGAGTAATTAAATTTAAAAAGTTATTGTAGAAGATGACGAAGACTTGTCAAAAGCTGCACACGAGATACATCTCACTTTGTTGAATATTGATCTCAGAGCCAACCATTAGGAGAATTTTGAGGTAAAAAATGGGCCTCTAAACAAAAAATGTATTATCAAAATCCCCACTTTAAAACAACCAATTATATTTTATAAGATGACATCATCTATAATGGTTGAGGTGACATTGGTTGAGTTAATGATGCTTATTTGTTAAATTGTAAATGGTGAATGAAAACCCATGGTTAACTATATGAATGTTATAAGTAAAATACTCATTATTACTTTTGAAGATAATATAAATGTATTAAAATACTCTTAAAATACTTAGAAAGAAAAGTGCTCTATATTTAATATAAAATAAATTACAAATATAAAAAAGATAAATACTCTATTCAAAACCAATATTATGTAATTACTTTTCCTATATTTTAATATAAAATAAATTATAATTACAAAAAATAATAAATGCTCTATTCAAAACTAAAATTATGTAATTACTTTTTCAATTTATAAAATATATATTCAAATCTTTATTTAAAATCAAAATCACTTAACATTTTATAATAAAAATAAAAATAATTTGTGATTAATTCTTGTTTTGTTTTTTAAATTCTTAATATATGCAATAATCTATTATAATTATTATTTAAATATAAAAAATATATTTATTTATTTTATTAAAATAAAATAATTTTTTATAATAAATTACTATATGTATTCTTATCCGCTTGAATGTTAATATTAATACTACATTTTTCTTTTAAATTTAGATAATATTTAAGGTTTATATTTTATTATCATTTTTTAATCTCTGAAACATTTTCATCTATACAACGCACATTCAAGTTATAAAATCACATACATACGTGAAACCTTAATGTAACAATTTGAATGAACTATTATATCATAATATAATAAAGATATTATATTATAATATTTTTATTACATATAATTTAATTTGCTTAATATTAACACCACTTTTTTTGTGATAAGAATTTATTTACTATTTCTTCATCCTAATATTAACATTTTTAATTTTTTTAATTTAACGATGTTATTAATTATTGCATTAAAATTGATATATAATATACTTAATATATATCATAAAAAAATATTAATAAAGAGTTTACATGTGTTTTTGAAAGTGTATTAAAAAATGAAAAAAAATGTTTTTTTAATATAGTTTTATATTTATTTTTTATAATAGATTTTTATTTTTAATAAATATAAATTAATACATGGTTTTATAAACATATTTTGAATATTGAAAAAGTAACTTATATTTCAAAATTCAAAAGTAATATATTTTAATCTATTAGTGCATTACTTGATAAGTATATTCATCATATTATATTCAAAAGTATTTTATGTACTCAAAAGTATTTTACTTTTAGTTATATCAAAGATGATTTTTTTTATTGATTTTATTTTAGATATCTTTTCAATTTAACTTAACCATAGTTACATTGGTTATGGTGTAAGAGATGAGTTGTAAATATACCTCCTTCACAAAATGCCTAACTCATAATATTTTATTATATCTTTTATGAGGTCCATTTTAGACCTCAAAATTTCCTTAATGTGGGTCTTGACACAATAAATCTAAACCATAGTGAATTCATAAGATTCAAAAAAAGAATCTTGGATTATTTAAATGAATACCAACAGAAGACCATGACAATGAAAGTATTGCTTGTAAAGCTCAAACATAAGGATGAAGAGTTGCGAGATCAACTGAAAGAAAATAATGCTGAAATTGAACAACTAAGGATGGAACTGATCAGTCAAAAGGAAGAACAAGAAGAGTCTGGTAAAGACTTAGAAGAGCTCGAAGAAACTAGAACGACCAATCTTGATTTGAAGACTTAGGTGGAGGAAGCCAAGAGAATAGAAGAAATCTTGAAGAATCAGTTGGAAGAAAATGAGCACACAATTCAAAATCTGGAGATGGAGGTAGCTGGTCCTAGGAAGAAAGGTGAAAATACTGATACCCTTTTCAAATTCAAGAACAATTAAGTTGTCCTAGATACGATATTGGATTTTCAAAGATCTCCACTTGACAAGTTTGACCTTGGTTACAAGGAGGAAGGAGAAAAATATGAAGATGGCACTTGGTCTCCAAAGACCCCAGAAGCAGGTCCATCATCGTCCAAAGCTGCTCCACATGCACATGACAACAAAAAATATGGAAGTTCAAAAATGCATTAAGGAGTTAGACCTATTCCTCGAAGCAAGCTTAGAAAAGAAACAACTCCAAGATGGAACCAAAGTCCTAGGTATGAAAATGGCTTTAATTGTTATTGTTTTTCTTGTTCTAACTTTGGTCATAAGGCTATGGATTATAGAAGAAGTGTTAGAAGTCACAATGACAAAGTTAAATGTTGGACATGTAACCAAGTTGGACATATTGCTTCCACTTGTCACACATTGAGATGCTATACCTGTAGTGGGTTTGGTCACAAAGCCCAATAATGTGCAAGTCAAAGATGTCAATCGAGGAGGAGTCCTTCATACACATCAACAAGAAGAACCAATGAACCTTGGAAGAAGACCAACGCAGCAAGATTTAAAGATCAGAAGATAAAGGCCCACAGTCAAGGACACTCTCACGTATGGAGGAATGAAGTAGATCAAATAAGTGTTGAAAGCTCTAACAACTCAGTTAGGTACTGGACATGCAACCATGTTGGTCACATTGCTGCATATTTTCGTACTACGAGGTGTTATAGTTGCAGTGGATTTGGGCACAAAGATCAAGACTGCTAGAATACATGGAAACAATCTAGGGGAAGTTTCTCATACATCTCAACAAGGAAAGCCAATAAAGTTTGAAGGAACAAATGATGGAAGGACAAATGCCAAGAAACAAGTATGGATGAACAAGATCGTGCAGTTACATATAGGAGAGGTTGATCAGTGTAGGGAGAATGGCTACCATATGGAAAGTTGAGCTTAAGGTCTCTCAAACACCTTAACACACCTTGAGTTCATAAGGCTAGAGGATGAACTCAAAGGAGAAAGGATGGCTACTCCAAGCATACATATAGGTCCTAGGATCATGCATGTTGACAGGGGGAGCGGTGATCAGTACCTTCAGATGTAGATATGTGGTCACCCTTTCCATTGATGCCAAAGGGGGAGAGATGAAGACAAAATAGGAGCATGCTTGCAGGGGGAGCATGAGTTGTTGTCATCAATGACAAAGGGGGATATTGTCAATTGAATTGTCATTGATGCCAACATGGGACTTGCAGTGGTGCCACATGTAGTCATTGATGCCACCAAGTTCCTCTTGTAGTGCAAAGGTATGGATGATCCCATTACCCTCACATATAGTTCCTTGGAGCACCTTGTGGAGCCATGCATCCATTTGAAAAGGTCTTTGTACCCATAAGGTTGGATCTTGGAGCCACCACCTTGTTGATGATGCTAAAAACTCTATTGATGTTGGTGAAGATATTGGTGATGATGCTGAAGACCTTGGTGATGGTGTTGAAGCCATTGTGGATGATGAAGAAGCCCTTGATGAGTTGAAGAAACATTAATGACCCATTCTATGGTCATTAATTTTATTTGATGAGGTCTTGGTACCCTTGGGGATGATCATGAGACACAAGGAGGCTTGAAAATGCCAGAGAAGATGGCACGATGGATCCTTGACCCTTGTAGGCCCTCTTGTGTGGTTGATGTGGTTGAAGAATCCCATGAAGCCCTTGGCATGATAAATAATCCTTTGGAACACCAAATGGCTGAAATAACCCATTCTGTGATCATTTGTGGTTTGCATGGTCATTGATGGCTTGATGGAGTCCTGGAACTTTTGGATATGGCCCTAGGGCATGAGAAAGGCTTGGCACCAATTTATATGGTGTGGTATGATGGCACTTGGATACTTGAACACTCTTGGTTTCTTGTTGATGATGATTGAGGATTGAATTGATGATGATATGGAACCTTGATGATGGGGTCCTTTCGTCATACATGTCATGACTTGATGTGGTCATGTAATCCCAGACACTTGGTATGTGCTACTTGATGTTTCTGATGGTCTTGGTGGTGGAGCCCATTGCACTTGAAGAAACATTTCCATGGCCCTTATAATATTTGATAAATCCCATTATCATGATGAGACCATGGCATGTATGATATCATTATCACACTTGGAATATGGAGCACTCTCGGTTGGTATGTTGATGAAATCTGTATTTAACTTCTTGATTGACGATGATAAAGTCATTGTTTGATTGCTTGATGAGATTATGTTGGCGAAACCCACCAACAAAGCCTCTTTGACAATGGTTCTCACTCTGTTGACGCCCAACCAGCGCAATCTCCCTGAGCACTGACCCAGACAGGTTTTACACTGCCCAGCAACATCCGTAGACTGGACGAAGTCTCACCCGAGATGTTCAAGGGAGAGCTGTCGGAACCGAGTTTTCGATAGTAAGAAGGGAGGATATGGGATCCGACGGGGAAAACAACATAACTTAGATCCAGAACTAGACAGTTATCATTAATTCATCTTCACAACTACATATTGCATCATGTATTTATCACAGCAGTGTTAGCGCATCAATATCATTTATAAAACAACTTAACTCATAATGCAACAGGAATGCGACATAATAGGAACAGATCGCATCAACATCAATAAATCATAACAGAAATGGAACAGATCACAACATCATCAGTAAATCATAACCGAAATACAACAGAGTAGATTGCATCATCATCATAATAGATTCGACACATTTCTCATTGATATCGCAGCAGAGAAAATAGTAAGACAAAAGACAAGATTTATGCAACAACCATCATGTCATATTCATTCTGCGCAATAGATCCAAAAGAGATAATTCTTCTCCATAGCAAGAGACCAATTACATCCCAAAACTCAGACAGATCGCAGATAAAACAGATGACTCTCTTCTGTCTATCGCTATCTAGGTATCTATTACAATTGCAAAACAAACTCTATATATAGGCTTGCACCTTTACATCGAAGGTCCACTTCTAATTAACTTCTAACCACTAATGACCTATGGCGACAAAACTTGGTCAAATAATATATTAAATAAAAAACCGTTATCTTTCCGCCCATCGCGCTGATATGGCCTTACGCGGTGTCACATGAGCTTGCGCAGCTGCCGCGACGCTGCACAAATCACTTACCAAAATAACTACCAACAGGCCCCCAACACAGTCTTGTGGCTCATCTTTGAGCCACGTCAGGTTGATAGGGTATACGCTGATGTCATGGCCTTGAAATATTCGAAATGCTGTGAGATCTCTCGATCCTGTAGCTGGACTCTTCCGCCAGCACTCTGACAGTTGGTCAAGACTTGCTGAATGGGGTGCTCTTCCCTATCCTTGCCATCGACCATCTACCGATTCTCTTGCACCACCTGCATCATTGCGACTGCTTTAACAACCAATTGCCCACCAATTTATTGAAACTCATCTAGCTGAGCGCGACGCTTTTGTTGGTGTTCCTATGCATGGGAAGCTCTCTGTTGTAGGTCCTTCAATTCCTCATCCCGCGTGATCTACACCATCAGCGGCATTGCCCGCATCGACGTCTATAGTGTCGTTAGTTGTCCTTCAGCTTCTTGCACCTGCGTGGTCGGCTAGTCGAGCTACTCATCTTGGACAACGCTTTGCCAAAATTGTGTTGTCGCCTCCATGATGGTCTTGGCCTCTTACTCCATTGTTTTGAACTGGATCGTGATTTCTTCAATAGAAGCCTTTCGTTCATCAACCTGCTCCGGCGGCATCGTTAGTTGGACCAAGGCATTGAGAATCAAATTGGTGTCCTAGAGTTGGACAATAGTTTTCCCCAGTCGCTTGGCCTTATCGACTGGGGTGAGCTCGGCTGTGCTCTCAAAAATATGCTGACAGGCCTCAGTAATAGCTTGCTCGACCTCGCTGCATCTTGCACACAGTTGCGCTTGTTCAACAATAAGGCGGTCTTGCACCTTCTTCAGCTCGGTAATTTCCTCGGCAACCTTGCGCTACAACTCAGCCTATGTCGCCTTCAATGCATCGATCTCTCATACTTTCTCTTTCTCCAGCTGCACCCTGACTTGATGCAGCTCCTTCACTTCCTTATGTAGCTTTTTGGTTGCGCTCTGTGACTGTACGTATCCATTAGTCGGCTCCTTCTGTTGATCCGCCAATTCTAGGGCGGCAACATGCTGCAGCTCCACCAACGCTTGAGCAGATAACTTATTCAGATCCAAGGCAACGCTCTGGATCGGCCGCAGCAACTGGTGTACTTCCTCATTCCCCACATCGATCGCAGTCGGGGGAAATTGAACGTTCCTAGCTCAGGGCTCAGTGTCGATTGATGAAACTTCCTACATCACATGTCTCACGGATGTCTGCCTGGAAACAATATAAAAAATGGAATTCAACCTATCTCTTACCACACCAAATTCTTCGTGGTTGGATTCTCGGATCGCCTGCGTTGCAACCTCAGAGGAGTCAATGACCGCTTTAATGAGCCGTTGCAGTTGGTCCTCCATCCCTGATCGGGTAGCACTACCTGCGTTGTATTCCTAGCGCCATTTGGTGTGAGTCTCCTCCTGCATGTGCTGCACTTCGGCCTTAGGGTCCGTCAACGACTCATTATCAGAGTCATGAACACTCAACTCCTTTTGGGTAGACTCTTCTGGGGCATCAGGCGACGACTCCTTAGAGAGTTCCTCCTAACTCATAGGGTTGCGCCATTCAGCCGGCCACTCTTGAACAATAGCATCCAATTCTTCATCCGTGTCTTTGTAAGTCAGAGGTAGCCACTGCTTGTCGGGGTCCCGCCGTGCCTGAACGTAGATGGAATGAGGCCCGATAGCGAATTGAATGAGCCGCTGATACTTGGCTGCTGCGTAGTTAGATAAGCGGGGAAGTTTTATAGTGGCGGCTTGCAGCGCATTCCAATAGACCCAAAAATGGATTGCACAGTCTATCTGTTGACTGGGCTCCTCAACCCACCACAAATTTTGATAGTGTGCGCCTTGACACACCTTCACCGCATCGACTGCCATTGGATGATAATCTTCAGGTTCCATCCACGCGACAAGTGCAATAGGAATTAAGAGCCAAATATATGAAAATGGTTGCCCAGCCTAAGTAGCCAAAGCATCACCGAGCAATTGGTTAAGCAAAAACAAAGTCCAGTTCATTTGTACTCCTTTGACACATTTCTGGGTGCATGTGACGACGCCCGAGTTACACTGGATCGGGCGATTTCCTCGAAAAACTTTGCTCGCCAGAATGCGTGCCCCGATCCAAACCGCTTGCGAGTTGATGCTATCAATACGATAAGCACGACCATCATGATGTAAGCCAAAGAGCTCCTTCAGCTACTTATCATGCTTTTTGTCGGTATCCCTCCCGTGGATATACTTCGTCGGATCTTCCCCAGCCTTCGGTAAGCCCGTAATGCTTGCAATTAAGTCTACAGTGATGGGAATGGACTCATTCAACCAAAGTGTCCTGCCATGAAAGCAGGCCAAAAGTTGTTTGACATAGGCATGGGCTTCGTTCAGTCGCCCAAAGTGAGGCATATTGATGAGCCCCAGCAATCCAGAGTTGTTCAACCCACTCGCCCAAGGTTGAGGAATCCGTTGAATTGGTGCACCAGGCCCCATTGAAATTAACTCATAGGGCTCATCTCGGACATCTTTAAGTAGCAGCAAATCATAGTCCTCAAAATTCAACCTGATCAAGGGAGGGATGATATCGACCGAGCACGTCATCCCTTTCAACAGCGATGACAATTTTGGTGGATACTTTTGATTCTTCGTAGGCTGCCTTGGCTTTGCTCCCGGATGCGTAGGAGCAACATATCCCAAGATCTCATGAACATAGACACCCTTGGGCGCTGTAGACTCTACAAATCCCGAGCTTGACGGCCTTGTCTGTGCAGTCCCTTCTCCTTTCACTCTAGCCGAAGTACGGGTGTGCCTCTTCTACGGTGGCATGGAACTGAGCTTCTGAGCCTACCGCTTTATCTTGGGGATGGATGATGAGCCTACTGGCATGCTCATGACTTCTTCTTCGACGGCCATGGGCCGAATGGGGGACTCTTGCTCGTTGGAAATATCAATTGCGTTGGGGTCGCTCAGCATGCCTCACTCCCTAAACCTTACAGTACACCCAACGACGCTACACCTCGACTCTGCAACTCACCAAAAGCTCACAACACAACTGCGCAACTTGCACTTTGCTCAACAGTCTGCTCGCTCAACTGAACAATTCCGTCCTCCCGCATCCCGTGTGCTTTTTATAGGCACCTCCCAATTCAAACTCATAATTTCCAAATCTACGATCTCCATCATGACTAAATTCGGCAGTAATGACGCCAAATCCGTCGGCAATATTACCCTTCTAACGGTCGGATCAACCATTAATGCACGTCGCTTCAACAAGCGCTGCCAGCTAACTGTTTTAACTACCTACATTTATTACTGATTTGACCAACCCACAGGCCTGCAGCTATCGCAAGTGGTCGTCCTTCTGTCGTTACGAACTCTAACCTTGCGCAACCTCTTCCTCTAGGCTTGCCTTGCTGCTATCTAACGATTTTTTTTTAATTTTTAATTTTAATTTTTTTTCAGCACCTCAACCAGTGTGCGGCTCTGACCCCGTCCTATAGGGGTTCAAGCGACTCCCATTGACGTGCTTCGACAGTATCGCACCATATAATTGCTGCAACTGAACTGCGCCTCCAGAAGTAATGGAATGAACAAGATATAGACCTAACCAGTGCATCTGTAACTTACCTGAATGCTTCATGAAGTTGCTATCATATAACAACACCAAATCTCCTTCCGCAAACCATTTTTTCTTAATGTGGCGATCATGCTATTCCTTCTGTCGATTGCAACCCGTTGGTGGAACCCTGTGATAAAACGATCTTCTTCAAGCTAGACCAATTGCGCAATGCGCTCTTCTAATGCCTCTGCATCATCCATGCTGGTCGCTGCAGCGATGTGCAAACTAGGAACAATGTATTCCATGGGAATGACCGCCTATTGCCCATATACCAGCTTAAACGATGTCTATCCTATCAGCCGTTTACAAGTAGTGCGATACGCCCATAGCACTGCTAGAATTTTCAAGTCCCAGTTATTGCAATTAGCATTACATACCTTTGTCAACGCTGTTTCCAAAATTTTGTTGAACGCTTCAATAGTCCCATTCGCCTGCGGATGGTACGGTGTGCTTTTATTATGTTGCACCTGCAGTTCCTTAGTTAGCGCTCTCACAGTACGGTTGATAAAGTGACTGCCCTGGTCACTCATCAATATCCTGGGAAACCCAAACCGGGTCACAATATTCTCAAATATGAACTTCGCTGTTGTTGCAGCGGTATAATCCACCACAGGTGTAGCCTATGCCCACTTGGTCAGATGGTCAGTTGCGGTAATGATGTATCGCGCACCAGTCCTCTTCCCTTGTGGATTGATAGGACCCATAAAATCCACGAACCATTTATCAAAAGGTTGTAGAGTTACATGTGGCACAAGCAACATCTCATCCCACTGTGATGGTTTACCGATGCACTAGCAGACGTCACAACTCCTCGCATATTCTGTAGCATCATTATGCAACATAGGCCACCATATCCTAGCACACAACACCTTTCGCGCAGTAGCCCTTCCTCCATAGTTACCTCCCGCGATTCCTACATGTGCTTCTTCTAGAATGGGTCCCTGCTCATGAGGCAAGATACACAGTCGCAAAATTTCACCTCGCCCAAGCTTATACAACTGCCCATCAATCAGCTGGAAATCTGAAGCCTTTACTACCAACTGCTTCTTTTGACTAGTTGACATGTCCTTTGAGGCAACACCAATGGCCACGAACTGAATGATTTGGGCATAGTGATCATCTTCGATGTCGACACAGAACAATTGCGCATCTGACAATCCATCATCGATATTTGTAGGTTCTTCACCGGTCTCAATGCGAGACAGTTGATCAGGAACAACATTCAATCGTCCTGGTTTCACAACTATTTCAAAGTCAAACTCTTGGAAAAGTAACAGCCACCAACAAATCTCCCCCCCCAACACAGGCTTGTTGACCAAGTATTGCAAAGCCGAATGATCGGTGAACATCTTGAAATGTCCGCCCAATAAATAGTGCCTAAACTTTTGCAAGGCATAAACCATCGCCAGGCCTTCTTTTTCAGTGGTTGTGTAATTTCGTTTAGCAAATGACAACTTTCTACTGGCATACACAATCGGGTGATCCAGGTCGCCCTCTCCTGGTTGCGCAAGCACAACCCCCAGCGCAACAGAAGAGGCATCAACATGCACATGGAACTCCTTGTTCCAATCCGGGAAGACCAGTATGGGTGCAGAGGCCATCTTGGCCTTCAGTGCGTCAAAAATTCCTAGACATTCTTGATTCCATTCAAACGCAACATCTTTCTTTAGTAGCTTCTCCATAGGTGTAGTAATCGCAGCGTATCCTTTGATAAACTTGCGATAGTACCCTGTATGCCCTAGCGTCGCCCGAAGCATCTTCACATTCATCGGTGGCGGCAAACTGAGGATTAGCGTGATCTTCGCTGGATCGACCAACAGACCTTCCTTACATACTATGTGCTCAAGTAGCATTCCGAATGGCGCATAGAAAATGCATTTCTTAGAATTTAATGCAATCTGATGCCATTGACACCGTTCGAGCATCAATCACAAGTTGTCGAGGTGGTCCCTGATTATCCCATAGACTGTCAAATCATCCATGTATACTTGCAGAAACGTTTGAATAAATTCTTTAAACACAGCGAAAACTACCCGATAAAATACTGTTGGTGCATTCTTCAGCCCAAAAGGCATGACTGCATATTGAAAACAACCCCATTCGGTGACAAACGTGGTCTTATGATGATCCTCCTTTGCAATCCGAATCTGGTGGCACCCCAAAAATCGATATGTGAAGGAAGACATCTCCTGACCTCCTACTCCTTAAATGACCTCATCTGTAAAAGGAGTCGGGAATGGATCGTGCACGCATGTGTCATTCAACTTTCTTAGGTCTACAGAAATGCGGATTTCGTCGGTCTTTTTTATCCTGGACCACCATAGGGCTTATCCACTCTGATTCTTCTACAGGCTCAATGATCCTAGCATCTAGCATCTGGTCTATCTCAGCCATCACACGGTCCTTGTATCATGGATTCATTCGATACGGTCTCTGTCGTACAGGTTTTGCATCTCGTTTCAACAGGATTTTCATCTCCCCCAGGTCCCCTAATATCCCTTTCATTTCTGAAAACTGCGTTGGAAAACGATCCTGGAATTCATGCAGTAGGTGCATGATTTTGGCCATTGTCTCCTCATCCCAGTAGTCCCCGACATTAGCAAATTTTTGGTTCTCTTTCGACCCAATGTTGACTTTCTTGATCTTCACCGGCTGACTCATTGAATCCGTCGGTATGTCTGGTTCTGCGACTTCGTGGCTTCCTTCTGACTCTGGAATATTAACATTCTGCAACTCATCATCATCTTCAGGTTCCTCAGACAGGTTGTAGCATGTCATCATGGATTGTATTGAGCAGTGCGCATGTGGATCAACTAGGTATGCGACATGGATGACCTTTAGCACTACGTCACAGATGATTTGTAATGCATTACGTACCTTTGGGTTGGCATCCTGGAAACTAAATGTTTGCACAAATTAAACGGTCAACTCCTCCCAAGTGGTCATAGTTCTGTGCAATTTTTCCGTTACATACCAAGATATCTACATCTCATCTAGAGTGTGAACAAAAGCATGGACCCACTCATCTTTAGGTCGCGATGCCCATAATGCCTGACATTCCATCAAGTGACCGGTGGGGTCATTCCGTCCATCATATCTCCCATCATGATAGACCTACGAATCGCCGAAGCGCACCATCATCAGTCTTCGACACTGGCCCCAGTCATGGATCGTTTGCTTGTGCATCGCCCACTAGCAGGCCGGGGTAGCCTTCAATGCTACATCTAGGGCCAATACCCTTTGTGGTTCAAACACTTTCTCTTCAAATTCTTGACATAACTCTGATAATCCCGTCAATCCTTCATAAATTGGCAACTCGACAGTCTCAGGTTCTACGCACCGGAGAGACTGTATGATCAACCCGCATTTCCTGAACGACACACCATGCAGCCTGTCTTGCCAATTTTCCAAAGCGTCATCAAAATCGAAGGATGCAGAACTAGCGTTGCGCTATCTGAGTTCACCATCAACAGTTGGGTGAATATAATCTTCAGAGATATTATAGGCGTGATCCCAACTTCTACCGGCTTCATCCCTCATAGGTTCAATATACCGACGTCCCTCCTGAGGGTCCATAGGAGCAATGACCCTGACATCCTAGTTTTCAAATGTCATAACTTGTTTTTTGAAATTGATAACCGCCATGCTATCATTAGCCCACCCAATCCCTAGCAGAGTGGGATAGGAACCCCCATCTTCAACTACTTCTATCACATCAAAGTCATCATGTGTTTTCATACCTTCAATGTCGACAACCAGGTTTGAGACATGACCATTGAACCTTTGCCTGATTCGGTATTCACAACTATACCGACGACTATCCCAGTTTCAAATTCCCCATCAGCTACCAAGTTTGCTTGGTCAAAACGTTTACATCTGATTCGAGATCCAGAATAACAGAGTCAACCTTGTAATCTCCAATTTGGATATTAATCCTCATCTCCTTACCTGTCTTCCTCTTTTGCGAGGAGTTCACTGCATAATCCTTCAATGTCTTATCCTGGTGGTACAACAACTTTTCAATCTCTACAAGGGCTGCGGGGTCCCTTCCCAGCGACAGACAAATCTCAAAGAACTGCTACAAGGTACCATGCTGCCTCGATGGTCCTGCCTCTACAGATGGATCAAAAGCAGATGGCATGTCAATAATCGGTAACTTACCCGGATTTCTCCTGATTGCATGCTTCGCCTCAAAGAAAGTGTCGTTCTCTGTTGCAATATTAAATGCTACCTTTTTCTTTCCAGCGAGCCAAACTTGCTGACGTGGTCCATCATCTCTAGTTGTCGCACCAGCGTGAGTGACAATCCCAACGTCGACAACCTTCATTCGCGGTTCGGCATGAATTGTTGCAATCGTCGATCCTTGATTCAGGTTCTGAGCTTGATTTTATGGGAGATTCTGATTTAACAAATGATTCTGAGTCTGTGGCAGGATTTGAGTTTGCGGTGGAATTTGATTTTGAATCGACGGCTAGTTCTGTACTTGGAACATTGGCTGGTTTTGAGTCTGCACATTCTGCAACTGAGGGATGCTTCTAGCCTACGATTTTGCAATCAGTTGAGGGAAGTTTTCAACATTATGCTCATTGGCTGCACAGTATGTACACTGCGCATGAGGACACTCCATTTGGTAGTGCCCAAATACTGCGCAAGTATAACACTGGATTGATTCTCGACCTCGTCCTCCTCCTCGTTCGAAGCCTCCTCCTCTTCCTCTAAATCCTCTAGGGAATCCTCCTCGGATTCCTCCTTGCTGAAACTGAGGCTAGGCCATTTGCTGCCATGGGGGGTTTGGTTGCTGCTGGACATAGTGCGTAGCTTGAACATATTGTGGCTAAGGCGGAATGAGCGGTACCTTATTATACTGTGGTCATGGCATAACCTGTGGTTGCGCTACGAACTGCGGCTGCGGTTGCGATGGGATAAAATGCTGCTACAGTTGCGACGGGATAAATTGCTACTGTGGTTGCGACGAGATAAAATGCATCTGGGGCGACGATGTATACTGCACCTACGTTGCTGTTTGTACTATCTGTGACTGTGCTTTCATTTCTCGAGGGTCCTCACCTTTCACAAAGTATGAAGCATATGTTCTTTCTTGGAGCAAATCATAAGCTCGACAGTTTTTATCATCTTGTCCTACTGACCGATAAAATGTACAGTACAGATTCTTTGCCTTGGTAACCATATTTTACATGTATTCACAGTTCTCATGTCGATTCCCATATACCTGACATATGCGGCACCATGGTATACCATCGCAACTCAATGGATTAGGAGCTCCTGAAAGGAAATACTTTCGGAACGTTGGACATGTATCCTTGGTATGTCCGTCTGCATGACACTCGGTGCACCAAAGGTCATCATGATTTTCCTTGGCCTTCTTGATATCTTGCAGTTGGAGCGTCAGATTGGCCAACTGTGCTTGAATTTGGTTCATCCCGACCCCGGTTTCTCCTACTGACGATGCTTCCAATTTCACCGCGGTTTCCAGAGCCTCGCTTTGTGTCGCAATATTTTGCTGCATTAGCGGTTGTCTGATATGTGGGACAAGCGCGGTGATGAACCACTCCTTGTGCTGAACATCGCTCATCTGGAAGCTGACTCAAGCCATTAACATCTTAAACCATTGATCAAAGTCCCAAATTGTTTCATTGGGGAACTGCTTGATTTATTTCAAATCGGTAATGTAATGAGCCTCAGAATTCAACTTCTTGAATTCTTCGAATAACCCCTTACATATCTCATCCAATGTTTTCGCGGTACCTCCCTAAGGAATCCACGTGAATATCATGTACCATTCCATTGCACAACCCCTAAGGGTGGTTGCCAACTATCTTTTCTTGACATCATCATCTACAGTCTGTTGGGTGGTCCATATCGCCTCACACAAGAACCAGTATTGCTCTGGGTTGTCGGTGCCGTTTCCATGAAATATTGGTAGCTTCATTTCGTCGCCTCCATTTTGGGACTTCTTCCTCTGGCTGGTATTCTACTGTTAGACTGCTGCTGACACGTTGGGCAAGTTGATGTAGAATGCACATTTTTTCCTGGTGGTGGAGTAATGCACGAAGGTGTGGACACGTTACTGCTGGGGTTCGATATTGTTGTCCTTCTGGGTGTATCCTGGCCCTGGTCGTCCTCGTTGTCATTGAAAGGTTGCTTTGTCCCATGTGGTTGTTCCTCATGGCATCACACTTCAATCAGAGTAGGAAATTCTCCCGTCCTCTGCCTCTTCTCCCGAAACCTTGCTCGTCCCCTTGTACAACCACTTGTTTCCTCGACAACCTTCACATTCTCACAAGAACTCATGCCCATCTACCCCTTACCTTTCCATGCGTCTCCCCCCTTTAGTCGTGGTGTCAACAACCTCCGCACACCAGAGTTCCACTACTCTTGGTCCATATTCAGAATACCTTTTGACAGACCAGCTTTTTAATTCACAGGTGCAGAGACAACAAGAATCTACCTCGTGGTCCGCTGAAGAACTCCCTTTCTTCTTCACTAAATGACTTATTGGTATCAACTGCAAACTCAGTAATGTAGTCCTCCAAGATATTGTCCAACAACACCTCAACAACCCGTGATTTCTTATTGTTTGTTTCTTGTAATTCCCTGATCAGCTCCGACGTCTAGGATGTCGACTCCCCCCCTTGGAAGTTTGTCTTCTTAGAAGTGAACTTTGCCAGCCACTCATACAATACAACGGGAAACTCACAAAAGAACCATTCGTGAGGCCCATCGTGAATATATCTGTCCAACTAATGGCTTGTCTACTGCTTCAGATTCTGATTTTCGGCTTCAACAAACTCTTGCAATTTTAGATCAAACCACCCCTCGATCTTTGGTCGAGTCAGATGCCAAAACATATCCTCCTTTTAATTGCAACTCGGCCCCAACAACAGAACCATTTGTTGGAGAAACCCACCAACAAATCCTTGTTGACAGGGGTTCTCACTTTGTCAACGCCCAACCAGCGTGATTTCCTTGAGCACCGGCCCAGACAGGTTTTACCCTGCCCAGCAACAACCACAGAGCGGACGAAGTCTCACCCGAGATGTTCAAGGGAGAGATGTCGAAACCGAGTTTCCGACAGTAAGAAGGGAGGATATGGGATCCGATGGGGAAAATGACATAAATATCAGATCCAGAACTAGACAATTATCATTAATTCATCTTCACAACTACAAATTGCATCATGTATTTGTCGCAACAGTGTTAGCGCAACAACATCATTTATAAAACAACTTAACTCATAATGCAACAAAAATGTGACAGAAGAGGAACATATCGCAACAACATTAGTAAATCATAACAGAAATGAAACAGATCACAACATCATCAATAAATCATAATCGAAAGACAATAGAGTAGATTGCAGCATCATCATAATAGATTCGACACATTTCTCATTGATATCGCAACATAGAAAACAATAAGACAAAATACAATATTTATACAACAACTGTCATGTCATATTCATTCTGCACAATAGATCCAAAATAGATAATTCTTCTCCACAGCGGAGACAAATTACATCCCAAAACTCAGACAGATCATAGATAAAACATATGACTCTCTCCTGTCTATCGCTATTTAGGTATCTATTACAATTGCAAAACAAGCTCTATATATAGGCTTGCGCCTTTACATCGAAGGTCCACTTCTAACTAACTTCTAACAACTAATGACCTATGGCGACAAAACTTGGTGAAATAATATATTAAATAAAAAACAGTTATATTTCTCCCCATCGTGCTGATCTGGCCTTGCACGGTGTCGCATGAGCTTGTGCAGCTGCCGCGACGTTGCGCAACTCACTTACCCAAACCCCTGCAACTAGATTAAAACTTGGAGTCCACATAATGTGGGTTGATAACCCTTAAAGCTCTTGACATATGGGCACATCAATTATTGTGGATTGGACCCCCTTGAATGTTTTGACAGTCCTGGTATCCTTGAAGAATTCATTGAACCCATTTTGATGATGAACTTCTTGGTCCTTATAGCCCACAAGTTTGGATCTTGATATGCTCACAACCAAATCTAGTTAAAAGTAAACAAAAATAACATGGTGAAGGCAACCCTATTATGCATAAAAGAAACTCGCCTCACATAATGGTATTGCAAGTAAACAAAGGATGAGGTGGCATACAAGTGGGCCCACATAAGGTGACAATTGTATTAAATAAAAATTGAAGTAGAAGTCGGCTCAGTCAAAGAAAATTTAAATAAAAAATAAATGTGTTATTTACAAATCGACTCCATAAAAATTTATAAAAAATGTATATAAATACAAATAAAAAGTTCTAATTTGGCGTGGACATTTGATGGTGAGGTAAGGACCTCTGAGATTCTTGGGTGTGCATTAAGGTAGCTACAGTAAGTGATGAAGTAAAATTTTGGTGGAGAGTTTGCAATAGTTGAGATCTTCTGTTGCAAAATTTTATGTCATAGTATTTTTGAATTTATGGTGCACAATCACCGAGGGCAGGTGCATAATGAATCAAACCTTGGCGATGAATCTTTAACCCAATGAAAAATATAGCAACCGATTTTGTGTATCTTTCTCTTAGAATTCAGGACTGTTGAGAAACAACAGTCTGTTTGAACAACATATTTTATATTTTTATATCTGATATACTTTGGATATGAAGAATTAGGGTGGATACACTGTGGCAGATGCATAAGGATGAGACAATTTTAAGCATTTTCTCCTTTTTTGGGTTTGCTACAGTAAAGAAAATTCGGGCGTGTCTGTTGATACTGCGACAAAAGTTCATTACAGTATTTAAGCAAGAAAGAGTTGGTAAAGTTTTTTTTTGGTTAATACTGTATGTATGGATACAAGTTATTTTCCAATGCTATGAAAGTGAAGAAATAACTCTCGGGAGAGATGCTACAAACTTATAGATGACAAATTGATGTTTATAATTAATGAAGAGATCAATTCCTACACGAGATTCCTGATATATATTGATTGATCATCTTGGTATCTTACAACAATGATCAAGTGACATCTTTATGTGTCACAAGCAGAGGTGGTTGTCTTGATGGATATGAGAAGACACTCGATATGAAGAAACCTTTTAAGCCATGAGCATTAGTATTGCAAGCAGTGGTAATGTGTAATGATGATTTTTGCATGTATAGTGAAAAAGTTGACATGCATTGGTTTATGACAGACATAACCAAGTGATTATTTGACAAATGAAATGCGACATGAGCAGACATTTGGCATGAGCAGACTCTTGAAGACATGGGAAATAGTGGTGCTTGGGGTGACTTCTTGAGGAATTTATTATGTTGCGATGATGACAATTTTCCACATACAACAGTATGGCAGTGATACCTACAACAGATGACACATTGATGACAACTTCCATGGAAACAAAAAACTTGTGACACATGGCTTATTGAGTAGAGATTGATTGAGCAGAGGTTGATGAGAAGAAGTGATTGTGGAGCATATTGATGACAATCATAGATTGACATCAAGCTTGCAAGCTGAGTCTTGCACTTGAGGATTGGATTCCTCAACCCTTTCTGAGTTGGAGCTAAGAAAACCAGGCCGGGTCCTGTTATAAGAGTTGGTGCTCTTCTTATCAGTAGGTGCTGATTGTAATCGCAAAGATTGAAGTTTTCCATTCCAAACAAATAAACTTTACCTCACTTATATTCTTGTGTCTCTTTGTGATGTGATTATTGTGCTTATGATTCATGATGAATATGATTATGTAATTGATAACATAATGCTTGATATACTTTGATTGATTGATAAAATTTGAAAATGGTTTAAATTGCTCACACACTGATTCACCCCCCCTCTCAGTTTGTTCGTTGTGTCCAACATATCCTTTTTGTCATAATTAGCAATGAATCACCAATGACGATGGCATAATTCACTTTCCTTTCAAGTAGAAAATTGAGACATTGCCACACTGTTAGTGCTTCCACATGGTTATTGGAGGCATCTTCATATCCCGAGGAAAATGTTAATTCATATTTTCCTTTGGGGTTGAGTACAACCCACGCACTACTTTCCACCTTGGAATCTATGAATATTATAACATTTCTAATCGTGGAAACTCTGTATGGAAAACATGCTGAGCAATTACCACTTTTTTGGAATTTGCTTGTAGAAAAGATGTAAAGTATATTGTTAAAACATTTTTGATATATTTAATAATGTTTTGATGTCCTCTACTTTGGCAAGTTAAGAAAAAATGAATGGCTAATCTCCCTTTTCATTTATCTTATAGTGCTGCCCTTTCTGACATATAAGATTAGTTTTTTTTTGCTATCCAATGAACAAAGATTTTCTTATTTAGATTCTAGGGTATGTGCAAGGATGTTTATGTCACTTGGAGAATCTTGAGTGAATTAGATTTTGTTGTCTTTTTATAACTACACTTTAGTCTGGAGATTGTAGAAATATAAAATCTGATGACATATGTGGGTATAAATTTAGTACATTCGTGCTTCATGATTTTCCAATACTAACAAATATTCTATATTTAGTTGTTGACACACACACACACACACACACACACACACACACACACACACACACACACAGATNACAAAATGATCTCTGAAAGAATAACAAGCACAACAGAAGAAAAAGAGAACACAAAGATTTATCTTGGGAAAGCTTCGCGGAGAAGAAAACCCAACAAAATTCCTTGATATAGACTTCAACCAAGTACAGTGTAAGACCCATAGAATAAGACTAGACAAATTCCTCCTCCTCAGATTTATCCTCTTTATAACGAACTTGCTTGAGTTCTCTACTTGTCCAAATGAGGGAAGTGCCTCTCCTATTTATACTAGTGAGCTGAGAGGCCTAATAACCCAACATGGCCAACTTCTCATTGCTTCCAAGGCCGACTTGCCTTGGAAGACTAAAAAATACATTTTAATAATACTTTCATAGGTACTATTGACCCGAATTACAAATGAGGTTTCACCTCAAGACTTTACATGACCAAATACATCAATGACATCCCTAATCGGAGGAACAACATTTCCGGAAGGGGTAATAATAATAATACAATATATAATATCTTTCATAATTACATTTCTTTAACACTCCCTCTTAACAAGGAATGTATTCTACAACAATATATCCGCACAACTAAATGGTGAATCTATTTGTCATAGGAAGTTTGGACATTTACATCAACATCATCATCATCCATGGAACATCATCATTACGGACATTTTTGACATCATCTCGAGCATCATCCTCCATGGCATCATCTCGAGCATCACTTACACTATCATTAGTATACAAATACCGAGATAAATCACCCACAACATAAACAAATGTTGGAACATCAACATCTGCAACTGGATGTAGGAACTCATCCGCAAGTGAATGAAGGACCATTCTCCATATGAGAGTACTATCATCCGTAGGACCATTCTCAACCGACAAGTGCTAGGACCATTCTCAACAAGGGAATGTTCTTATCCACATGACCATCCTCAATAAGGATATTGTCGTCCGTAGATGAATGCATGATCTCATTTGCAGGTGAATGCAGGACCACTCTCCATATGAGAGTATTCTTGTCTGTAGGACCATCTTCAACCGACAAGTGCTAGGGCCACTCTCAACAAGAGAGTGTTCTTATCCGTAGGATAATTCTTAACTAGGATACTATCATTCGCAAATGAATGCAGGATCTCGTCCACAAATGAATGTAGGACCACTTTCCATATGATAGTGCTATTGTCTGCAGGACCATCCTCAGCTGACAAGTGCTATGACCACTCTCAACAAGAGAGTGTTCTTGTCCGCAAGACCCTCCTCAACCAGAAAGTGCTAGGAATAATCTTAACAAGAGAGTGTTATTGTCTACATGACCATCCTCAACAAATGAATGCTAGGATATACTCATCCGCGAATAAATGTTGGACCTCATCAATATCTATAAGCATATTAATAAACTGAACCGACCTTCTCTGTACTAGCATACCATTACCATCTCATTCTCAATAATAATCTTATCATCACTCCCTCTTTCCAGGGAGGTCCTTTTGGACTACACCAAGCTTGTATTGAAAGTGCTCAAACTTTACCTAAGACATAGGCTTAGTCATCACATCAACAACTTATTCCTCTGTATGTACATTTTTTAGCATTCTCCCAACTCGGTTTCAACCACCATTTTCATTATAGTTTAATGCCCAACCCAATTTACTCTCAGTTGCAAATTAAGTAATTTCTCATAAACAATTTATGGCTGAAACACAAGAAGAATTTTACTACTTTTAATGAGAAGCAATTAAAAAACACAGTCACACATAAAAAATCAGACTCGGAAATTTTTGGTCAAATGACCCAGGAAAAACCACAACCTCTGGGGAAAACCTATTCTAGAGAGAGAGAGAATTTTATTTTCTGCAATAAAATAAAAGTAAAACAAAAAACATAGATAAACTTATCTCTACCACAGTGCTCAACAAAATTTACTGAATTAAAAAATCTTACAGTCAAAATTTCTGCCAACTCGCTGCCTCGAAAATCATGCCAAAATGAATGTATGGACTGCCTCTATTTTTGTGCCCACTGTATGGACTACCTCGATTTCCATGCCTAGATTTTTTTATTCTTCTTGAAAATCGTGCCTAGAGAAAAACTGCCTCAAAAAATGTGCCCAAAATTTTTCTCAAAAAACTTGATGTACAGAAATGTACTTTCTGTTGTTGTATCGTCTTGGGAAATGTGCCCTCTGCTCTTCTCTCCCAACTTGCAATTTTTCTCCTTCTGTGCTCTCCAACTCTCATGAAAAACAAAATGAGACTCAAATGCCTCCTCTTGCCTTTTTGGTGTCTAAATGAGGAATTTGAATAGTCATCTAATCCAAGGGCCCCAAATGAATTAGATGGATGGATGAGATTAAATGCACTTTTAATTCTCTCCAAAATTAATTTCACTCACCTCACTTAAATTTATCAAAAAGTCACTTTATTCTTTAAAGTGAAAATTAAAACTCATCTCAAGTTATTAATTGCAAGGGTCACTTTGATTTTCCCCTTTTAATGACTTAGGCAAAAATCATTAGGGAACACTTCCCTAGGTACAAAAATCAACGCTCCCTCTTACCGAGGAAGGTGTTCTGCACCACACCCTACTTGTCTCTGAAATGAATGAACTTTCCTTTTCTAAGAGACTTTGTCAGGATATCTGCAACCTGATCATCAGTGGAAATGTACTACAACTCCACAACTCCTCTCTGAACATAATCACGGATGAAATGGTATCTGATCTCAATATGCTTTGACCTATCGTGAAATACATGATTCTCATAAAGCTGGATGCAACTTTGATTGTCAGAGTAAAACAATGTAGGCCTCAACACCTAATCAAATAAATCCATCAATAACTTGCGAAGCCACAGTGTCTCGCAACTAGCCTGACTGGCTACCATGTACTCAACCCCAACAGAACGCAAAGCAACAAACTTTTGCTTCCAAATGAACCATGACATTTCTGCCGAGTCCAAACTGAAACAATATCCGAAAGTGCTCTTCCAGTCTGGCACACTACTTGCCCAATCTGAATCCATGAAGCCCATAAATATAACCCTATCTGATCTCTTATAATATAGAGCATAATCCACTATACCTGCAAGGCATCTCAACACATGTTTGCGGAAACCCAGTGCACCCTCCTAGGCTCCACCATGAACTAACTAAGAGTGTTCATCGCAAAACACAGATCTGGCCTAGAGTTGACCATATACATCAACGAACCTATGAGCCGACGATATAAGGTAGGATCCACCAACTCTCCTTTAGAAGCATGAAACTTCTTCCATTTTGTGACCATAGGTGTAGACCTCGGCCTACAGTCCTCCATCCGAAATCTCCTCTGAATATCTATTGCATACTTTCCCTACCGTAGGAAAATATGACCAGGATCTTGCCAAACATCCAATATGAAAAAATAATGCATCAACCCAATATCAGTGATCTCATACTCTGAATCACGATCTCTCTTGCAAACTGCAATAGGTCTCTTCCCACCAGTGATAAACAAATCATCCACATACAATAGAAGAATGAGCGGATCATCTCCAACCATGATGAAATAGATATTCAGATCAGCCTCACTCTTCTAAAAACCCATCGATAGTAAGTAAGAGTCTATCCTGGAATACCAAGCTCAAGGAGTTGCTTCAGTCCATACAAGGATTTATTCAACCTACACACATGAGAGTCTCTCCCATGAATCTCAAATCCATGTGGCTGCTCCACATAAACCTCCTCCTGTATGATTCCATTGAGAAATGCAGTCTTCACATCCATCTAATGGATCTTCCAACCCATTTCCACAATAATGGAGATCAATGATCTGATAGAAGTATAACAAGCAACTGGTCCAAAGGTCTCATCATAATCAAATCCCTCTACTTGTGAGAACCCCCACGCCACAAACTGAGCCTTGTATTTCTCCACACTTCCATATGCAACATGCTTTACCTTCTAAAGCCAACGAGAAGTCACCACTAACTTCCTGTCAAGTCTCATAACAATCTCCCAAACATAATTATTCATGATGGAATGGTACTCTTCCATCATGCCATCTCTCTAAACATGATGTTGAGAGGCCTCCTCAAAAGTATATGGATCCGAATCACGAATACTAGCAGGAAAGAACATACCCAACCTATTTGGCATCACTATAGTCCTCACTGGATCCTTGGGCGTTCCAAACTCCTTAGCTTCCTTCAGGGTCTCTCGAAGCCATTTAGGCTTCTTGTTCCCTGAAGGTTGCTCCTAAACTAGGATGTCATAATCTGAGGAACTCCCAGAAGTAGAAGGCCTAGAAACCTGTGTACCAGGTGATGGTAAACTCTGTGATCTGGTAACTCTGTATGGCCAACCTGTGACCTGAGAACCAAAACTTGTCCTTGAAGAACCTGCTGGATGAACCACTAAACTTGAAGGTCCTGTGCCTGTACTCTGTGGTCCAGTAATCCAAGAAACATGTGAACCTGTCACCTGTACTGAAGCTACCTGTGAAGCTACCTGAGGTGTTGGAACCTGCTTCTCTCCCTGCATTGAATCTATACTTCTTGAAGGCCCACTCCTCTTCAAATATCACTTTCTGCCTCACAACAACCTTCCTCAGAGCAGGAAGATAAATGCAGAAGGCCTTCGAAGTCTCATCATACCCCACAAATATGTCTCTCTCTGCTGTGGGCTCAAGCTTTGTCCTCTTCTCAGAAGGGACATGTGTAAAAGTCAGGAAACCAAATATACAAAAAATGACTCACCTTAGGCTTCTTGCCTATGAACATACCGTTAGGAGTCTTGTTCCCCAAGGAATGATGGGGATTCATATTCTGAAGGTAAACAACTGTACTACATGCCTCTGCCTAAAGAAAGAAAGGAAGTGACTGATCATGTAACATGGCTTTCGTTGCTCCAATAATAGATTGGTTCTTCCTTTCTGCCACTCCATTCTGCTCAAGATTGTATGGTACTACCAACTTTCTCTGAATTCCCTCTTGTCTGCAATACTCATCGAACTCCTTGGAGGTATACTCACCCCCGTTATCTGATCTTATCGCCCGAATCCTCCTCCCAGTCTAGTTCCCCACAAGAGCTTTGAAATATTGGAAAGTCTGCAATACCTCCTCAGATTTATTGCTCCTTAGGAAGTATATCTAGGTCTTCCTGGAATGGTAATCGATGAATGCCACATAACAATCATAACCTCTCAGAGAAACAGATTACATAGGACCACATAAGTAAGAATGTATTAAATCAAGTCCTTTTGCTGACCTGCTATCACTGCTTGTAAAAACAGTCTTGGTGTACTTTCCCAAAGCACACCCCCTGCATACATTATTGCGATCAATGCTGAACTCAAGTAACCTTGTAACCATGTACCTCAACATCCTGAAGCTGGATGATGCAGATGATCCATCCTCCTATGCCATAGCTCACAAATATCACTACCGCTGCTATGTGTCAAAGCATGCTGTGGGTGAAACAAGAGCTTTTACATCTTCCCACATCTGAATCCAATGGTGTAATAGGCAGAAGGTCTTGCAATCTCGGGTAATACACGCACATGTCTATATATGAAGGACACCCCAAGACCCCTATCTTCGATCATGGAAACCGATATCAAGTTCTTCTTTAGTCGAGGTGCAAACAATACATCCCTCAAAGTCATGGGACTCATGTAATTTCTTTGAAATATAATGGTCCCATGCCCAACAAATCTGACAACTATGTCATCCCCCAACAAGACCTCCACATCTATCCTTGCCTGTGAAATCTCGTAGAACATATCTCGAGCACCTGTAATGTGACTCAAAGCTCCACTGTCAATATACCACGTGCTAGTGGTGGATGCACTGAAAGAATGGCCAATAAACAAATAATACTACCTCTCAATATCAATGTCTACACTGGTGATGATGGATGCTCTCTCTCTATCAACATTCCCAACACAGAGAGAAAAATCTCTCTCAAATATAGTTGTAAACTCCTCAACCTCTGCTGAAGCTACTCTCTTCTTCTTCTTCTTTCGTGGGAAATGTCTAGCATAGTGCCAAAGATTCTAACAACAAAAGCACTTTACAGTGCTCAAGTCCTTCTTATGTCCATCCTGCTTCTTAGGTCCACCCTTCTTGAAATTCTTCTTTCCCTTGGTAGTTAAAGCCACATTCTCCTCATCCTCCCTGCTAGTAGAAGAGATGCCCTGCACAAGACCTCTTCGGGTCTCCTCCTGAACAAAATCATCCCAAATCCAGTCCCAAGAAGGAAAGGTGTCCTTGAATATTATATCCTCCACAAAAAACAACCCAAGGCTTTGCAACCCTATTCAAAGCTGTTTGCACTAGCTCAGAACCACGAACAACCTCCCCTATTGCTGCAAGCTCATCTCTGACCTGAGAGATCCTAGTAAGGTAGGGAATCACTCCCTCAGCTTTGGCCATCTTGATACTCTTCAATTTCTCTCTCAAAACCATTTTCCTATTTTCATTTGAGCTTTGAAACAAGTTGGTCAAAGCATCCCACATCTGATATGCACGGGTTTTACTAGAGGTGTGTGGGATCACATGATCTTTAACTACATCTAGAATAAGTCTGCTAGCCTTAATGTCCTTCTTTTTGAAGGTAGAAAGTGCTTCTGCATTGGTGGAAGCATGAACGACAATAGGATTTGCTGTTATATTGTTAACCATTTCATCCCATAACTCGTTTTCCTCCAATATAAGCACTAGTCTAGTTTTCCATGGGACAAAATTCCCAGCCCCATCAAGCCTATCCTCCAACCTAAGTCCGGTTTCCATTTTCACTGCAAAGTTCAAGTCTCAACAAGATGTTTCCCACTAACAAAAGAAAACACTGACATTTTGAAATTTTTCCCTATGTAAAATTCTTGTCTTTCTCTAACAAAAGCTCTGATACCATGTAAATTTTTCAGGATTCTCCCAACCCGGTTTTAACCACCATTTTCATCATAGTTTAATGCCCAACCTAGTTTACTCTCAGTTGCAAATCAATTCATTTCTCATAAACAATTTATGACTGAAACACAAGGAGAATTTTACTACTTTTAATGAGCAAAATTAAAAAACACAATCACACATAAAAAATCAGACTCAAATTTTTTTGGTCAAATGACCCAGGCAAAACCCCAATCTTCGGGGAAAAACAGTTCTAGAGAGAGAGAGAATTTTATTTTCTGCAATGAAATCAAAGTAGAGTAAAAAAATAGAGATAAACTTATCTCAACCACAGTGCTCAACAAAATTGACTGAATTCAAAAATTTTACAGTTAATTTCTGCCAACTCGCTACCTCGAAAATCATGCCAAAATGACTGTACGTATTGCGTCGATTTTCATGCCCATTATATGGGCTGCCTCGATTTACATGCCCACTATACAGACTGTACGAAATTATACAGACTGCACGTAATTTTCCAAACTGTACTGTCTGTACGGAATTCCGTGCCCATAATTTTTTTCTTCTTCTCGAAAATCGTACCCAGAAAAAATTGCCTAGAAAAACATGCCCAAAATTTTTCTCAGGAAACATGTTATAAATAAATGTACTTTATGCTGCTATACAGTCTTGGGAAATGTGCCCTTTTCTTTCTCTCTCAACCTGCAATTTTTCTCTTTCCGTGCTCTCCAACTCTCATGAAAAACAGAATGAGACTCAAATGCCTTCCCTTGCCTTTTTGGTGTCTAAATGAGGAAGCTGAATAGTCAACTGATCCAAGGGCCCAAAATGAATTAGATTAAATGCACTTTTAATTATCTCCAAAATTAATTTTACTCACCTGACTTAAATTTATCAAAAAGTCACTTTATTCTCTAAAGTGAACATTAAAACTTATCTCAAGTTATTAATTGAAAGGGTCACTTTAATTTTCCCCTTTTAATGACTTAGGAAAAAATTACTAGGGGAACACTTTCCCATGTACAAAAATCAACATTGTAGGAACAAACTGGAGCTTCACGGCTCCTCTCCGCACCTTATTCTAGATGTAGTGATACTTTATCTCTATATGCTTTGACTTATCATAAAACACCAAGTTCTCTGTTATCTTGCTGTAACTCTGGTTGTCACAATAAACATCAGTTGCATCTATCTCGACATCAAACAATCTTGACAATAGTTTGCGAAACCATACTGATTCGCTACAGGCTGAACATGCTGGAATGTACTCAACCTCGGCTGTACTGAGGGAAACACTGGTGTTCTTTTTGATAATCCATGAGATCACACCTGATCCCAAACTGAAACAACATCCTGAGGTGCTCTTTCTATCTTCAACACTTCCTGCCCACTATGAATTAGTATAACTATACAATCTGAACTCAGTATTGACTGCATATATGAGGCTACAATCTAATGTACCTTTTAGATACCTCATCACATGTTTTGCTACAACTAGATGAACATGTCGAGGCTCCACCATATACTAACTCAAGGTGTTCACAACAAAACATATATCTGGTCTTGTATTTGTCAAATACATAAGTGAGCCAATAATATCTCTGTATAATTTTATATCTACTTTTTCTGAAGAATAATCATTTAGGAGCTTCAGGTTTGTCACCATCAAAGTGTTCATTTCCTTGCAATCCAACATCTCAAATATCTTTAGGATCTCAATTGTATATTTTCCTTGGTTTAGGAAAACTCATTTGGAAACTGCCATACTTCAAGACCTAGGAAATAATGCATTGTGCCAAGGCTTTCATCTCAAATTCTGCCACAAGTTTATTTTTACATTTGTTGATGAGATTCTCCTTTCTAGTAAAAAATAGATCATCTACATACAACAATAATATCATTATTCCATCATTTTCAACCTTATAGTAAAGGTTGGAATCAACTTTAATTTTGGTAAATCCCAAGTTCATCAGGAATCCATCAATTCTTCCATGCCATGGTCTGGGTGCTTGTTTTATCCCATATAGAGTGTTCTTTAATATGCATACATGTGTCCCCTTGTCATGAGTCTCAAATCCTGGTGGTTGTTCAATATATACTTCTTCTTCTATGACACCATTCAGGAAGGTTGTTTTTACATTCATTTGTTGTAGCTTCCATTTCAACTTTGCTGCCAAGGAAATGATAGTTCTTATAGAAGGATATCTTGATACTGGTGCAAAGGTTTCTTAATAATCAATTCATTCTTTTTGTGAAAATCCTCGTGTGACAAATCTCGCTTTAAAATTTTCAATACTTCCATCTGCTGAATGCTTTGTCTTTAAAATCCATTTCGAAGAAACTATTGACTTGTCCTTTGTTCTTGGCACCGCATCCAATATATCATTCTTTATTATAGATTGGTAATCTTTGATCATGGCCTTCATCCATTCCTTATTAATTGAATATTGTTCAAAACATGTGGGTTCTTCATTAACAAGGTTGTCCATTAATGCCACATAGTTTGAGTAGATTCTTTGTCTCTTGCTTCCTTATGGTGCAACATATCTTTCTGCTTATCTAATTATATCATGAGTCCAAATTGGTCATCTTTTTGTTGAGATCATCTCCTGGGGTGTTTCAATGGGTCCTTGGGGTTCTTCTAGGTCATGATCTTCTGGTATAGTATCTTCTTCAATGTCTCTAACTGGTGGTTTGGTATCTTCTGTGGTTCTAGGAGCCTCCTCCTCTTCTTCATGATCTTCATTTGCATAGATCTTTCTGGATTTGGTGAATGATGTATCTTTATCAAATATAACATCTCTACTGATCTCGATCTGACAGAAACCTTGAATGTAGATTATATAAGATTTTGATTGTTCACTGTATCCAACAAATATTTCCTCCTTTCCTGAAGAGTCCAATTTTGATCTTTTCTCCTTTGGAACATGTAAGTACACGGGACAATCTCATATCTTTAGGTGGCTTACTTTAGGATTTTGACCAGCAAACATTTCTTCCGGGGTTTTGTTTCCAAGAGAAAAACAAGATATTCTATTCTGGACATAGAATGCGGTTCTTGATGCTTCGGCCCATAAATTCATAGGTAGATATTGATCATGGATCATCTTTGACTGCTTCCATGATGGATCTATTATATGTTTCTTCCACTCCATTTTGTTGGGGATTATACGGTGTGGTAAGATCCCTATTAATCCCAACTTCATTACATAAGTCCTTGAATTCATTTGAAGTGATTTCTCCTCCATTATTTGATCTTAAAGTCTTGATCTTCTTTTTGAATAGACTTTCCACAAGAGCCTTAAATTCCTTGAATTTTCCAAATACTTCATCTTTTCCTTTCAAGAAATATATCCAAGTCTTACGAGAGTAGTCATCAATAAAAGAGACATAGTACACATACCTGCTTAAGGAAGTGACTGACATCGGTCCGCACACATATGAGTGTAAGACATCCAAGATCCCTTTTGCTTTGCTGTTACTGCTGGGGAATGGGTTCTCGATGTTATTTCCTTGAGCACATCCTTTACATACTCCTTCATGATTGATCTGGATCTCTGGTAGACTCGTCACTACCTTTCTCACAATTAATGGTACTGGATGTAAAGGCTGAATTTGTGTTCCCTTTCAATTTGTAGAGTCCTCCTTCTTCAACACCAATTACAGTAACATCATCTATTGTCTTTCCTTTCAGACACATAAGAACTTCATGATCTCCAAAGGAAAATCTAAAACCTTTCTTATCTAGAGACGAGATAGAAAGAAGTTTCTTCTTAAAACCTAGAACATATAAGACTTCTTTCATCTTCATGAACTTTTCAGATTTTAATTTGTAAGAGGCTTCTCCCATTCCTTTGATGGGGTACCGATAATCATCTCCAAGTTGTACCTTGTGTGAATAGTCTTTTTGGGTAATATAAGAGAGAGAATCTTTGTGACCTGTCATATGTTTGGAAGCACCAATGTCTATAAGGCAAGTGTTACTTCCATGAGATATTGATCCCGTGAGAGTCGAAATTAGGACATACTCTTCACTAGAGTCTTCATTTTCTTTAGCCCTCTCCTTATCTGATTCATTTTCTTCAGCTGCATGGACATGGTACTTTAGATTCTTCTTCTTGAATTGATCTTTCTTAAGAGGAAAGTTTCTAGCAATGGGTCCCATCTTAGGACATGAATAACATTCAAAGGATGCGTAATCCTTTCTAGGTATCTTACTCCTTTTGAAGTCTAGTGGTCTTCTGGGAGCTGATCCTTGATTATTCCTTTTGTTTCTTCCATTCTTGGTTTGAGTAGCTAGAGCTTGATCTTCATTATCATTTAACTTCTCTTCTCTATTGGCTATCCTTCCTTCTTATTGTACACATTCTTCCCATAGTTTGCTGAACTTGGTTAACCTTCTTCTAGCACATATTCCTCTAATGAAGGAATCCCATTATCTCGGGAGACCATTCAGGATGGTCATCACCAATTATTCTTATTCCACCATGTCACCAATGGATTCTAACTGTTCTTTGATTTCAGATACTCTTGGGAAGTATGATTGCATAGTTTATTTCTTTTGTATCTTAACACCCTTGAGTTGGTTTCTCATGGTCATTCTTCTGTTGATGTTCTTTCCTTCAAACATACTAGTTTGTGCATCAAAGATTTCCTTTGGAGTATTCTTTGAAGACATATAGGGGATCAAATGATATTTGATGGAATTATCTATGATCCTCTTGACTTTGATCATATCCTTCTTGTGCTTGGCCTTTTCTTCCTCTCCCTCTGGTTCCTTGACCTCATTTTTGATATAGCCTTCTAGGTCATGTTATTCAAGGATGAACATGACGCTGTACTTCCATGATCCAAAGTTCTCTACTCCCTCAAGATTTTCATCAATATTGGTGCTATTTGTCATCTTTAATGAATGAGAACTTCAAATGGAACTATAGGGGACAAAACTTACCAATTTGAGGACTACTTCTCGAATTTGCATCAGGATGACTTAGGGTTTGAATGGAGAACCCTAATTTTCCAACTAGGATCACTTGTAGAGATGATTGGAGGAAAAATATGCACCTCCAAGGAGAGATATACTGTATCTTGATTTTCTGTAATATGTGGATGGAACTTTGAGAAATTTGGTGCCCTAGTTTCTCTCAATAGTAGTGGTAGGTTAGAAAATGAAAATCCTCAGAATTGAAAACAACTTCGACATAAAGATGCGCCCTCCTAGGGAAAGTTGAATGGTTATTATTTTTCGACTGACTTGTGGAAGGATCTATCTGTAATAGTGAGTCCTAGCTTGTTGAACTGTGGGAAAACTGCTATGCAATGTATTCTTTTGGGTTAGATCTAATACCATGTTAATATTTTAAAAGTTGTTATACCAAAACAAAAGGAAATGTGAAAGAATAACAAGCACAAAAAAAAGAGAACACAAATATTTATCCTAGGAAAACCTCGTGGGGAAGAAAACCCAACAAAACTTCCTCTATATAGACTTCAACCAAGTACAGTGTAAGACCTAAAGAATAAAACTAGACAACTTCCTCGTCCTTAGATGGACTATTTCTCCTCTCTATAATGAACTTGCTTGAGTGATATACTTGTACAAATGAGGGAGGAACCTCTCCTATTTATACTAATTATTTGAGAGGCCTAATAACCCAACATGGATGTCTTCTTCTTGCTGCCATGGCCGACTTTCCTTGGAATACTAAAAAATACATTTTAATAATAGTTTTGTGGGTACTACTGGCTTGAATTTTAATTGCGGTTTTAGCTCAAGACTTTACATGAACAAATACATAAATGAAATACCTAATCGAATGAACAAAATCTCCAGGAGGGGTAATAATAATAATAGTACAAAATAGAATAGCTTCTGCAGTCACATGACACAAGGACACAAAAATACGAGTATTTGACACGAGACACGACAAACTTGTAAATATTAGATTTTTATAATTTAATCAATACGATCTAGGATCTTATCTGAGAGAATAACATGCACACTAATAATGACAAGAGACAAGAGACACAAATAATTTTCCTCACGGAAACCATGAAGGAGAAAACCCCGCAACTTCCTCAGAGATAGAATAAACACCAATAGAAAAAGTAAAACCTAGAAACACAAAGATGATCTCTGACAGCTGATGTCTCTCTCACTTGTGCCAGCTGTCACTCACTCATGCTCCACAGTTGAGTGAGTGTGTGTCTCAAATAGAGAGGCTCACTCTCTATTTATACTAGTTTTCCACTTGACAATTACTCACTAGGGCCGACTTCTCTAGGAGAGTCTAATAACCCTAGTACCCCTCAACTGTGGGGACTATTTCCCTGACTTACAAAGGAGGGTTAACCTCTATGAATTTACATGACTTGATTATATTAATGATTCTCCCGATAGGAACATCAGGGTATAATGAAATACAATACAAGATATACAAGTGAATACATTCCGAAGTTACAAATACATCAACACTCCCTCTTAACTAGGAAGGTATTCTCTTGACATAGCTCATCAGAGCAAGTCTTCATAGCTGGATCATCATCAAACTGGATCATCATTAAATTGGATCATCATCATCACTGATCCTGCTATCTCTAAATTCTACTCATCATAGGAAGTTCTATAGAGCCATCCCTTTTTCATGCTGGTTGTAGTCCTAGCCTCCATGTAGGTCTTCATCGACAAAGCCAATGCTGGATGTAACTCTATAGAGCTATCCCTTTTTCATGTTGGTTGTAGCTCTATAGAGCCAGCCCTTTTTCATGTTGGTTGTAGTTCTTCATCTACAGAGACAACCCTTTTTCATGCTGGTTGTAGATCTACAGAGCCAACCAGCCCTTTTAAATTCTAGTTGTAGGCCTTTACCTTTGCAAGGACTTCCTCTACAGAGCCAGCCATTTTTCATGCTGGTTGTAGTTCTACAGAGCCAACCATTTTTCATGTTGGTTGTAGGCATTTCCCTCTGCAAGGAATTCCTCTATAGAGCCAACCATTTTTCATGCTGGTTGTAGGTCTCAGCACTTACATATGACCATGGGAGGAACCAATCCTACCACCATGTTAGAAAGGCACAACACTTACATCTGACCATGGGATGAACCAATCCTACCACCATGTCAGAAAGGCACAACACTTACATCTGACCATGGGAGGAACCAATCCCGCCACCATGTCAGAAGGGCACAACACTTACATCTGACCATGGGAGGAACCAATGCCGCCACCATGTCAGAAGGGAACAACACTTACATCTGACCATGGGAGGAACCAATCCTGCCACCATGTCAGAAGGGAACAAAACTTACATCTGACCATGGGAGGAACCAATCCTGCCACCATGTCAGAAATGCATAGCACTTACATCTGACCATGGGAGGAACCAATCCTACCACCATGTCAGAAAGGAACAACACTTACATTTGACCATAGGAGGAATCAATCCTACCACCATGTCAGAAAGGCACAACACTTACATCTGACCATGGGAGGAACCAATCCTACCACCATGTAAAAGGCACAACATTTACATCTGACCATGGGAGGAACCAATCCTACCACCATGTTAGAAAGGCACAACACTTACATATGACCATGGGAGGAACCAATCCTCTCGCCAAGTTAGAAAGGCACATGGACTCATCACTTCCCCTTGGAGGGAACCTCGATCTGGAGAACACCAAGCTTCTCCCTGAAGTAATCAAACTTCACTCTAGCTATTTCTAGCATATAATTACATTAGGGATGATTGCGTCCAAGGATAAACTGCGAGCTTCACCAGGACTGATTACATTTGAGGACAACCTACATGACTGTTTACGTCAGAGAAACCTATGGGATTCACCACGATTTTATGCTCAGACAACCTATCTCATTGGCTATGCTAGAACTCCCTCTTTCGAGAGATCTCGATATGGACCGCAAACTGGAGCTTCACTTCTCCTCTCTGCATCATACAAAAATGCAAGTGAGATCAATCGAATTAAATAGTAGTTTTCAAAAGAAACATACTACCTCCGAAACAACCGAGCAAGTGGAAACATATTTTTCCTTGACTGTTCTCAGTGCCATGTGGGATTCCTTCCTACTAAACCAAGAGATCACGCCTGATCTCATACTCAAGCAACTCCCCGAAGTGCTCTTCCTATAAATGGCACTTCCTGCCCAATCCGAATCTACATAACCCTCTAGGTTAATCTTCTGATTCTCTTCATACTTGAGCCCAAAATCAACTGTACCCTTTAGGTACCTCAGATTATTCTTTGCAACAATCAGTCAGGAACCTCAATGTGTTCACAACAAAACAAATATCTGGTCTTGTATTCGTCAGGTACATCAAGGAACACATCATTTGATGATACATCATAGCATAAACCGACTCTGATGAAGCATCATTCAATAGCTTCATGTTCAATGCCATAAGTGTGGTCATGGCCTTGCAGTCCATCATCCTGAACCTCTTCAGGATCTCTATTGCATACATCCCTTGTCCAAGGGAGATTCTATCCGCACTCTGCCACACCTCCATGCCTAGAAAGTTGTGCATGATACCCAAGTCCTTCATCTCGAACTTGGAAGGAAGTCTTCTTCTTGCAACTTTAATGATTTTGAATTTTTGTGTCAAGAACAAGTCATCAACATATAATAGGAGCATTACTGGTCTTCTGCCTTCAACCTTGGAGCAAAGGTTGGAATATTATTTACTCTCAGTAAAGCATAGAGCCATTAGTAATATGTCCATCCTATCGTACCATGTCGAACCTCAGGATATTCTGCAGTCACTCCCTCTGAAGTGGAGCATCATTCTCCCTCTGCCTTTCATACTCTATATATTGAAACATTATATACTGGAGTGACAAGTTCCTTCCTCTGCTACTAATATTCGTTGTATCCATCTAGGGTCACAGGATACCAAGATCCTCTATCTTGAATCTTTTCAAAAGTTCTTCTTGCACCCATCTATGAGCTTGTCATCCTCTATAAGATTTCATCTTCAATCTTGTAGAAAATGTTAAGATCTTCATCACTCTAGGTGATATTCAAGCTCCTCATGTATGTGTTATCCCATGGGTGTCTTCTGAGCTCGTATAAGGCCTTGTTTAATTTGCACACATGAGTTTGCTTGTCATGTGTCTTAACTTCTAGTGGCTGCAAATGTCTCTTCGTAGTCTATGCCTTCTTTCCATGACAAGCCTCATGCTATGAATATTTCCTTGTATACCACGATGTTGCCATCTAATGCATGATGGAACTTGCAGATACTGCATCCTAGACATAATTATTCTTGAACTGGTACGCTCCTTCCCTTTCTTCTTCACTACTTCTTCATAGCTGGAAGGATCTGCATCAATGATGTCACTCAATAGTGTCACATAACTAGAGTGTGTCTAAGGCCTCTTGAAGTCTTGTCATACTATTCTTCATTTTGGATTATTTCTTGAACTGTCGTCACTTGTTCTTCGGAACAAGTCTCATCCTTATTTTCTTGTAGGTGATTATACATGATTTTTCCTACAAGTCAAATGCATTAGTTGTATGGTTAGAAACATTTCATAAGGCATATTCATAATGGAAAATTCTTATGCATAAAGATATAATCATGCAACTATTTCAACCAATACAACATTCATCCATATCTCACGAAAACTTTCTAGATGCCTTCCATCTCTACAATGACATCATTGATATTGTGCACTAATCCAATATGTCAGCAAAGAGGTTTCATTCAAGATAAGTATAAATGGAGAGTTGTATAGCACCATGAGCTACTTACCCATTACATGCATATTAGTAGTATAATGTCATTAATGCAAACATTCTATCATGCATAACACATCAACTGAATATAAACAAATGCATACCAAAACAATATCATGAAATGACAATTGAATACTGATCTTTATTTGTTTCATGGGTAGAATCCTTCTTTCAGCTTCATCATCTTCTTCATTCATAACAACACCATTTATTATCCAAATGCTAAGATGGATAAGAGGTTGTTCAAGAATTGAGTCCTTCATATTCCTCATCGCTTGAGGGATCTTCTTTGAATCGTGAGAGCTAGATATTCAGTTGCTCCCATCTTCTTTTCTCTTATTATGAGTCTAGCTTCATCTTGTGTGTGCTCTTCCTAGAGTCTACTAAAGGTAATGAATTCCTTCTGGAACACATTCCTCGAATGAATGAATCCCATGATCCTGGGAGGCCATTCTAGGTGGTTATCACAATTTCTGCATTCTCTACTTCTTCATCCACTGATTCAAGTTGTTCTTTGATTTGAGAGATCCTTGTAAAGTATGACTATATGGTCTATGCATTCTAGATCTTTACATTCTTCAACTGGTTTCTCAAAGTCATCTTTCGATTTATGTTCTTCCCTTCAAATAGATTGGTCAAGGAATCAAACATCTCTTTAGGTGTCTTTAGGGAAGACACTTGTGGTATAAGATGATCGTTGATTGAATCAACAATGATCCTCTTTGCCTTGACCAAGCTCTTCTTGTGTAATGCTTTAGCCTCATCTCCCTCTGGAACTAGAACCTCTCCACTTATGTAGGTGTCGAATTCATTTCCTTCAAGAACCAGCGAAATCCTATACTTTCATGCTCGGAAGTTTTCAACTTCACTAATCTTGTCATCAAGCTGGTGTGATAGGTCATTTTGAAATGAGAACCTCAAATGTAAATAACAAATGATCAGATCTTACCGATTTGAGGTGTTTGTCCTGGTTCCGGACCTGGCTGATCTAGGGTTTGTCATAGAATCCCTAATTTTCAAAAATTGGAATCTTTTTGATTTGATTGGATAAAAATATGTGCCTCCTGAAGATGAGTTGAGCAGCATACTCATTTTCCCAAAACTGTGATCAGAAAGAAAAAAATATATGATGCCCTAGTTTTCTTTAATTTCTTCTACAGAATTGTCTGATATAGTTTCTGCAATATATATGACATTAATACTCCTCTGTGTTTCAAACTTTGCAATGAGGTAGAATCGTCTGTCCTATTTCTAACACCACAAGTTTGAGCAGAATTGGTTTCACCAATTGGGACTTATTAGAGTTTTCCCAAGGTGACTTATTTCAGGACTGTTCAACATAACGAACTTGTATGGACTTCCACGTGTCACTGTTTCATTTTCAGGGTCTTAAAATTTTACGACAGAAAGTATAGTCTGTGCCCTATCTGGAACATATTGAGAAATTTCATTTGGACCTTTGTAGCCCGAGATATAGCAATTCTCCTAGGTTTCTTGTTTAGGGATGAATCCTGGGAGAGGATGGAACCCTGATTTGGAAGAATCATATCTCCCAGAATATAGAGAATATGAGGCTGAAAGTTTTACACAGTGTTCAACATGAATTTGTCTTCGACCTGTAAATGTTTTTGCTTCCTATCCTTCTCCAATATCGAGATATAGAGAATGTACCAAAACTACTAGTTTTAGTAATTTAGGGTTATTGGTTTGGTGTCAAATTAGGGTTTGACTTTACTGGAGTTTTACCCAACCAAAAATTTCGACCTTGGTCTCTAAATTTTGATTTTGAGGAGGAGATAAATCCAATGCTAGGCTCACTCAAAAATTCCTCTTCTGTGAAAAGCCCTAATTTCCCACAGTAGTGACTGAAAATGCTTGGAATCAAATTCTGCTTCGACAGAAAGATGCGCCCTTCAATGGAGAGTTAGCCTAGACTCCTTTTGCTGATGATCTGTGGAGATAGATGCAAAAGTAAGAAGCCCTAGATTCTGCAGCTACACAGTGTCTTCTTCTCAAGTTAGATCTGATAGCATGTTATATTTTTTTCATTTAATCAATATGATCTAGGATCGTATCTAAGAGAATAACATGCACAACAATAATCACAAGAGACAAGAGACACAAAGAATTTTCCTCGGGGAAACCGTAAAGGAGAAAACCCCACGACTTCCTTAGAGATAGAATAAACACCAATAGAAAAATTAAAACCCAAAAACACAAAGATGATCTCTGACAACTGATGTATATCTCACTTGTGCCAACTCTCTCTCTCACTCATGCGCCACAGTTGAGTGAGTGTGTGTCTCAAATAGAGAGGCTCACTCTCTATTTATACTAGTTTTCCACTTGACAATTACTCATCAGGGCCGACTTCTCTAGGAGAGTATAATAACCCTAGTACCCATCAACTGTGGGGACTATTTCCCTGACTTACAAAGGAGGGTTAACCTCTATAAATTTACATGACTTGATTATATTAATGATTCTCCCGATGGGAACATCGGGGTATAATGAAATACAATACAAGATATACAAGTGAATACATTCCGAAGTTAAAAATACATCAATAGTAAATAGGACATGGGGGACACATTATATATATATACAGACACATGGAATAATATCATAGCTCATCAATGGTACTAGCCACTGTCAATCGTCCTCCTCCTCCTCCATGTCAAAATTAGCATTACTGCCGTAGCTCTCTCCTCTATCCTCCTCCTCCTCTATACCTTTTTTGACATGACCCATGTCAATAAATCATGCCACGTTCTTTTCATGTGTTCGACATGTGCTAGAAAGTGTCCATATTTTGGGACATGAAAATTTTGGTGTCAGACAAATTAGGGAAAGTGTCGTGTCCAACATGTGTAACACATGACACAAGCCATATTTTGAAGTGTCCTATGACTTATATATGAAATGCTCACAATAAGACCCAAATACATTAAAGTTTTCCAAAAACTACTACTGAAGTAGGCTTAATAGTATGGTTTTTGAATTCCATATAAAAACTTCAACAATGGATGCATAAAAAACAACATATGTCTAAACTATTAGAGCATTTTCTGAGAAAAGCATGATTAAAATATCATGCATTTGCCAAAGTTGTGACAGAAATGACATTTTTTATAGATCGTCGTGAGAGACTTATCCGGGTGCTCTGCTTGAATAGCCCCTTGAGAGTACACACATTAGGGGGTTAAATTTCATCAACAACATTCACATCAACATTTTCAACCATTGCAACTGGGGGGTACTGGCGCCTCATAATATTGTCCATAAGAATAACTAAACAAGCAAGCACTTTCTTTCTAAATTCTTGTTCTTCATCTTTTCCTTCTTAGAGAGGCCAAGGAGGGATTTTGCTTTTGCACCCTTAGGCATCGAGCAAATTTGAAAAGGTATAGTTCTTGTCATTTGAAACATGAATTCATTTTGGTTTTTTATTCTTTTATGTAGCCTTTGATTCAACTTTGGATAAGTTGGTGTCCTTTTTCTGCAGGCATGGAAACTAATTTATTTTAAAATTTCCAAATCAATCCATTGTGTTAAAAGGATCCAATTCTGGTTCTTTTCCTCTGGACTTAGATCTCATGTTTGTTCAATTTCCACAATTTCCATCACATGCCATGGACCCCAACTAGAGAGAAAGGAGTTAAAAAACACAATATTTCAAAGTATTTGCGAGCTTGCTTTAATTCCAAAACATTCAGAATCATTCAAATCACATAAAATACAATTGGTTGAGGGATCATTAGGTAGATAAAGACCAACAAAAATGAAGAGCTTCTATATAACCTATGCCATTCTCCAAAAACATGTTAGTATTATAAATCCAGATTTGCCCTAGGTGTGGGGTAGCAAAACCACCTCAATTATTAGATGATAGATCCCAACGCTCTCCGTCATCACCATCATTAAATTAACCATGCTCATTTCAAGATTGGTTTAGGCTACCTTGATTTGTGATTAATCCCAAGGAAACTTTCCATTGTCCTATGACTAAGATTTCTTACTCGGTTTTGGAAGATGACATTGAAGAAGATGGAAACAAAGCCGTAGTGCAATTTAGCATATCCCATTATTTGTGATTAATCCCAAGGAAGCTTTCCATTCTCCTTTGGACAAGGTATTTTAGTCATTTTTGGAAGACGACATTGAAGATGCAATAAAGATGCAATGCAATTCAACAAATCCCCATCAAATAGCAGCACTTAGGAAGTAGTGAATGTGTCAGAAAATTTGAGAGGCTTAGCTGGAAACACTTTGAATAGTGGAATTAGGATTTGGCACAATCAAAATTTACATATAACATATTTGTGAATACATCAATAATATTTTGGCTTTAATGGAGTGTATCTAAGAGTAGAAACTATAATATATTTGCTAGTGTACATGCAAAGGAGTGATGATGTGAAGTCATATGCAACAAGAGAATAGGCACATGTAGATTAACTAGACATATTAAAAGAGAAGCACATTTTATACAGTTCATTGATGCACATATGATATTTATTCCTTTTCAATTGAATAATATGGTTATGGCATATTTGAGAAAAAGTGCTATCCCAAAGGTGTATATTAGAAGTTGCATGGGAAGAAGACATGATTGTATATAATTAAATGGATGTTTAGCTAATGAAAATAAGTTAGAGTGACTATAGATAAGTTTGATACATCACCCATATTCAATGCTACAGAATTGTGTAAGTACATAAAATGTGAGTTCATTGATAAGGTAACAAAGCCACTAAAAATGAAAGCATAAATATAGGTGGGAAGAAACATGCCAAGGAGAAGGTGGGTAATATTGAGAAGATGGAATATATTAAATAAGAAATATTGGGTAAGTGGAAAAATATGTTAGATATAAAGAGTACTTGTATCTCATAGAGAGTACTAGAAAATTCAGAAGGTGGAGAGTGTTATGGGGGATGTTGAGGATGGAGAAATCAATGTAAGGATGCACTTGATTTATTTGCAAGGGAAAGGTAAGATGATGCAGGGGAATCCAATATAGAAAGTGTGTAGGGTGCCTAGGGAAATGTGACAAAGGAAAGTGCATGATAGAAGACAAACATAAGAAAAATTGAAGCACAAGTGTCTCAAGGGAAAAATGAAGTGTGTAGTAATCTAGGCGTAGAAGTGAAAGGTACATGAAAAGGAAGGAAAAGTGCAAAGTATGTTATTAGCAAGAATTATGTAGAAAATGCACATGACTACAATGATTGTGCATGAAAAACTGGGCATGCCAAGAGATGATGAAAAGCCATGTGAGGGAACATAGAGTGTTTGGCATATATTTGAACAAGGGAGGATATTGAAGAGTTTGAAGAAGATGCATAAGTGACATGGAGGAAAATGAAGAGTTGTAAGAGGAGATGAACAATTATTTTGAGCTAAATAAATTTTCTAACAATCATTAGGATTGGTTGGTGAGTCAAACTAGAGTGTCGATCAATTAGTGGTGAGATTTAGGCCGTGGAGAGTTGGCCAAGATCCATAGTAGAGTGTTTAAGGCACATTTCTGTAGTTATGCAAGTATATCTACAAATAAGACTTTTGAGAATGAAGATACCCTTTCCCCATATCTATATTCTACTTTAAGGAGTTGATTATTCAAATTTAGTAAATTTTGGTCTTAGTTCTGGTACTTGGATGCAAATTGTTGCATGTAGTCTATATTGCTTAGCATGGATGAATTTGGGCATGTTATGCACTTGATGCATCACATACCAACTCATTACTTTAGGTATGGTTGTGCTGACATTTTCGCGTCAATACCTGGATCATAACTTTTTGTAACCATGAATTTTCCCAAATTTCCCCCCAAGTGTTAAAGTCTACGACCTCTCACAACTGTTAGCTTCAAGTATCCATTCTCTTCAAATCAATTTGTTTTGATTTAATATTTGTTCATTCATCCTTCTCAATTTTACTTCTCCATTCTTGTGTTTATTTTGAGCACAATCCTAATGCACTAAAAGTTAGAAGGTTGCACATGTAATTTTTTTTTTTTTCAGTTCCAAATCATATTGCTATTTCACAATGCCATATTTTTAAATGATAAAAATATTCAAGTTAAAAATATTGAAATTTAACTTTTAAACTAAGTTTATATTATGCTTGGGGGAACTTGTTCTTGTATTCCACACCAAAGAGGATGTAGTACAAGAGAGCATCTTTGCAACAAACTCAAAAATAATGTGCAATTTTAATTTATTCATCTTGCTAGGAAGAACCAATTTGCATTAAAACATAGCTTTTAAAATAAGAGGAACCAACTCGACACTAGGTCATTTGTATGTCGGTTCTGACCTGCAGGAATCTGCCCCTATCCTCCTAGGGGTTCAGGGACATTCATTCCAAGTAACCATTATATTTTTTTTGTCTGAAACAAAATAACACAATCTCCATTATTCCAAGTACATAAAGCCATATTTATTTAAATTCACCATAAATATACTTAAATATAATTAACACAATAAATATCCGTCTTGTTCAACTTATAACTCTAGAGGACATATCATTCATTATTTCTTAAGAAATCATCCATTCAAGAAAGAGATTTTAACCATAAGGGAATGAATAGAGCAATATTGTCACAACATATGTGTTTATCTTTGTTTAGAAATCATGATTTTCAACCTTACTTAATAGATAATGAAACAATACAATGGTTTACACCTTAGTTTGCAAAGTATGTACAATAATTGTCTTTAAATTGTCCTAAAGAATTATTTCACTTTGAAAGGACAAAATTTGGTCTATTTTGATTTTCATTATGTTAATGGAGGAGTTATATATAATTTTGAAAAAAAGAACTCTTATTTCATTTGGAAATTAAAGGTTTTATTTTGCACTTTTCCTACATTAAATGAACAACCATATGCTAGCCAATATTTTATAGAAAAGTCAAGCTTCCCCATAATCCATAAAAGGTATTTAAAATGGATACCATAACAACCAAAATCATATCTTCAATTTACTTGATTTAGGTTGTCTAAAAGGACTCCTTGAAAGATGCAATGCTTAACAAATAGATAAAGTATTTGCTTATCATCTTCCATGAAAAAAATCACATATTAGAATAGATTTATTGAAAAATAAACTAGGGATGCTAGATAACCAAGTTCTTTCCGTTGCAGAGTACTTATCTTGAGATCCACAAAGTTATTTTAAATCCCTTGCTTGGTAAGAGTGTTTGCAACTGTACCATGCTCATTTTGTGTAAGAGTGGAGGAGATTGATTTGAACTAGATTTGCATATCCATTACAATAGTGATAGTGAGAAGATTGTGTGGGTCAATATTTCAACTAGAAGCCCCATTTTATATCCCTTGGATCACAAGTTGAGAATCTCCCACAACCTCTAGTGTGTCCAACACTTTCTCTACCCCCACCATTATCAAACTTAGTGCAACCCTAAGTTCCACTTTGTTGTTTGTTCCTACTCCTTCTCGACATTGAAAGGAAATCCATTGCTTCTCCAATTGGTATAGAGCTCCTCATGTGCCACACTACTATAGGTTTCCTTCCAAGGCTCTATTGATGAATCCCTAAGGATTCAATATGTACAAATGCATTAGGTCTACTCCTTTTTTTCTCTTCTACTTGGTAACCCTTGTAGACAACCTGGTAGGAGAAAGTACTCCCCCCCCCAAAAGTGTAATCGTTATGCATCATTCACAACCCAAACGACATAAGGGGGGAAATGATGACTATTCATAGTTGCATATTCTATCCTTTATTCAATTGCTTTGATGAGCATATTTCTAGTGTAGGTTATTTTACCATACATTAAACACTTTGTTGCTTCCCACACCTTATATTGAACTAACATGTGAAAAAAGGATGATCCACTATTTATCCATCTTTTCTATGTAGTGGGAATCCCCTAGTGTCATTCCAACACCTATTTCGAAGATTATCGTAGGGGGATCTGATTTGATAGAGCAGACCATTGAAATATTTTTTATTTATTTATGTGGAGCTTGAATTTTCTACACTACGATTAGTCTTCAATCACAGAAGAGGCTTACTAGATCTATGGATGCATATGATGTTGATGTGAAGAATCATTGAGAAGATCATCTATCGCTTCTCATGTTGTACGAACCCATGTAGGAAGCTATGGTGTTGGTGCAAATTCATGTTCAATGACCCAATTAGAGGAAGGTGAACAAGCATAGGTGGGTTTTTATCTTAATTGTTGTTGTCTGAAGAAGAAATCAAAATAAGATCACTAGAAGAAAATTTGGGAATAGAATATGGAACAATCATCGAACATAGCTTGGAGGTTGAAGATAATACACACATTGAATTAAATCATAGGTAGATATATTTTAATCAAAATTAATATTTCTTCAATTAGTAATTTCATTGGAGCACATTGAAGAAGTCTATAATCTTTTACATGTTTAGAGTATAAAAAATTGCAACTCTCACTTTTAGGTTGTAATGCTTTATTTTTCTCATCAGGATTGTGATCCCATGCTTCACTATCAAACAAACAAATTCGGCTTACCTCTGGTTTAATTTTATTATGTGCTTCTTGTGGTATTATATCTATTAAATTTTTTGTGGGAGTCAGGGAAAATTTTAAGGATGCATACATTTCTTAAAGTGTAGAAACCTTAATGATTCTCCCTAATTCTTAAATTTGCAACCATAAAATGTTTGTTCATTTTTTTTGTAAAAATATTCAAATTTCTAATGATTTATATAATTTTGGGTAATTTTGGTGTTTTAGAGTAAAGAATATTATTCCATGGAATTTGGGCGAATAATTTAGAAATATGGAAATTGGTGAATCTTTTATTTTGGGAAAAACATAAAAAATAGTCCATGGGCTAAATTTCACCCCTAAAAGTTTCCCGGTGGGAGAGCGATTAACTATGTAATTAACACAATTAATGGATTTCACCAAAAAAATGAAGACTTAATCCCTTAGATTGAATCGTACAATTTCCTTTAATGTGTGATTTTTTCTTTGAGCAACACCATTTTGTTGTGGTCTATATGAAACAATATGTTGCCTCTAAATACTTTGTGTAGTGTAGTATGTTGTGAATTTTTTGTTATCATATTTTCCTCAATTATTAGCTCTTAAGTTATGCTGTTGATGTCTAAATTGTTTTTCTACAAGTACCTTATAGGGGAAAAACATGTAAAAAACTCCACTCTTATGTTTTAAGAAATAAACCCAAATGTGTCTGGATAAATCATTAATGTGTTAGAATAGTATAGTCAATCTAAACTAGTTAACCTATCTAGCAACCGATAACATATCATAAAAGATAAGAACATGAAAAGAAAAGGACAAGAGAACACCGATATACGTGGTCCACCTTAATGGGTTACATCCACAGGAAGGTAGTCTTCTATTATCTCCAGAATTTCTTCTCCAACCTTACAAGAGAGCAAACCACAAATACCCCAAAGAATATAGATGATGTACAATAGTGTCAGAATAATACCACTACTACATCAAGAATATATTATATGTAGAGACGCACTTGACTCGATTATATACTAAGAGATGAGGAGGAATTACTCTCACATATTGCATGTGGGATAATATAATTCTCCAAAATAACATCTCTTAATACAATACCATGGACAAATACTCTACACAAGTAAATAAAACACCATATAAGTATGGGTTAAATGTATTACTCTTTTACATAAGATTGTAGACAACTTCTGACATAATACAAAGACATTATTACCTTCCAAGGAATATAATATATTCCAACACTCCCCCTTAATAATGGATGGGAGAAGGGCCCATACTAACACTAAGGAAGGAAGGAGTCATTACTGCTCCCCCTTGATGATAATTTCCAGAAGAACCAAAGCTGCAAATAAGAAGAACACTTTGGCTGATGGAATTTGATGATGAACAACCGATTCTCACTGAATCATGAAAGTGCACACGAACCAGGTTGTACGATGAAAGACCCAACAATAAAATGCCGAGAACATATGACGGAATCCAATCGCAAGATGCCCATATCACCACAAGAATCATCACAACTGTATATGATAGCTGAAGAAATCTGATACAACATCCACAACAGTGTACAGATACCTTATGACGGCCGATACAATAGAACGTGTGGCTAAGAACACCACAACAGTGTACAAAAAAATACAGATGGCCAATACACATGCGGATAACAGACATTCTTCCAATCAAGGTGCAATATAAATATCTGTAGAAGACCTCAAACATCGAAGAAACAAGACCCCAATGGTCTATACATCGAAAATGATATCATATAGATGAACATCATGACTTTAACAGTAGAAGATGGTGCTTAATTATTCTTGGAATAAGGCTTAAATCCTAAACAGAGAACTTATCTGCACACGAACTTTCAAGATTAAAGCATATAAAGATCATAAAACAAAATTTCTCATACAAAAATGAAAATGCTTATATACCAAAGGTCACCAAACATCATATAAAAGAATGACAACATAATATGATCAAATAAAATATTAACTAGCTCATTAAGGAAAATGAAGTTACTTTTACACATTAAGTGTTAGCCACAACATATAAATAGTGAGCCAAAGATTTCACTTAAATATATGAAAATTTAGTCATCAAGTAACTAATCTGAAGCATAGGTGCATTTCTTATTAGTATGATGTTAATATGCAAGAGATGAATGCCCTGAAAATGTCAATGCTTCCATATAGGAGCGTTAGAGACACGTAGGAAAGAGATAACCTCTGCAATCATAAGAAGTAAATAAAGAAGCATCACCAACCATATGTTTAGATGCATCAGAATCCATCATCCATTCCACGTTAGAAGAAGAATTATCAGGCAAAACAACAAATGCACATAAAGCTACTTGAGAGTTTTTCATCTTAGCTTTAGCCATTAAACAATTCTTTTCAGGATGATTAGTTTTACCGCAATGTTTACAAGGATCATACACTTTCTTTTGTTTACTATTTTTATTAGAAGCATGAGAAGCATGTCCAAAATTAGTATTAGAAGGATTATAACCTTTAGCATTATTAAAATTTTTCTTATGATTCTTATTAAGTACAGTTAGAGATTTATTAGGTGTGAGTTGTCCTGAAACAATTAACCGTTCTTGCTCATTTATCAATCCTTTACAAAAATCATCAAAAGTTTGCTTCGTAGTAATTTGAGACAATTCTAGAGCTTTATTCCTAGTTTGGATGAACATATCAAAACAATATGACATTTTACATTCTACAAGAATAATAAGAGCAATGTTAGTTTTCTTGTAATCTTTATCACAACTATTTAATTTCTCATTCAAAGTTTTCAATTCAACAAGATATGACTCAACTCTTTCAAAGTTAGCAGGTTCGAGGTCAAACATATTCTTTTTAAGATAATATGCATAAACATCATCAGATTTATCAAATAAAGAGGAAAGAATTTGCCATACCTGAACTGGGCTGTCTTCTGCCTCAATACTTACTTGAAGACTATCTGCAACAATTTGACCAATGAACTCCCTTGCTTGATCACTTTTAGCTTCCCATATAGCCAAATCATCAGCAACATTAGGTGTCTTATGTTCACCATTAACTAGCCTCCAAAGATTCTTACTCCTGAGAACATCAATCATCTTTTTCTTCCAGGCAAGATAGTTAGAACCAACTAATTCAGGAACAGAAGCTACTTCGGAAGTCACAATGAGTGAAATTTTGTCAAGAAATAAGAAATCCTAATACTAAAAAATGACAGAAAAATAGTGAAGAACTTTAAAACAATTACACTTTACTGATATGAATCTGCAAAAGCACAGTTAAAAACACAGTAAAGAAAAGAGGAGAAACTTTCACTTACAACCCTGTGAAGAAAAATGTGCCCAGAAAAGCCCAGTCTTTTGTTCTGATTATGCAAGTGGATACATAAGGGTTGTTACAATTCCAAAAACAGGCTATAATAAAAAATCTGGTAAGAAATTCCCAAGTTACAACCCTTTTTTATAACTGCGGTTCTTTTTATTACCGAAAGAAAGCCCATAAATGCCTAGTTTTCTGTTCTGGCCACATAATTGGATTCAGAATGGTTGTTCCAATTCCATAAACAGGTTGTAATAAAACATCCGGTAAGAAATGACCAAGTTACGATCCTTTTGTATAACTGTCGTTTTTATTACCGAAAGGAAGCCCAGAAATACCCAGTTTTCTGTTCTGGTCATGTGGGTGGATCTAGAATGGATGTTCCAATTCCAAAAACAGTTTATAATAAAAAATGGGTAAAAACTGACCAAGTTACGGCCCTTTTGTATAGCTTCCATTTTTATTACCGAAAGGAAGCCCAGAAATGCCCATTTTTCTGTTCTGGTAGCGTGAGTGGATCCAGAATGACTGTTCCAATTCCAAAAATAGGTGTAATAAAAAAACTGGTAAAAACTGACCAAGTTACGACCCTTTTTTTATAACTATTGTTTTTATAATCGGAAGAAAGATCTCCTTGAGGAGAGCCCCAAAATCATGTAGATCTACAGAAAAAACATCAAGAAACCCTTGAAAAAATTCTGCAAAAATATTACACAACAAGTTAGGGTTAAGGTAAAAAAAATGTAGAAATATGCCTAGATTTGAAGAGAAGTCTAATGGCTACCAGATAGAAAGCAAATCTACAACAAAATGACAATGCCTAAATGATAATCATTATTGATTAAAAGCTATAAAAGGTACTAGATCATAGAAACTCGCTCTGATACCATGTAAGAATAGTAGAGTCAAGCTAAATTAATTAACTTATCTAAGCAACCAACAACATATCATAAAAATAAGAACATGAAAAGAAAAGGACAAGAGAACACCGATATACGTGGTTCACCCTAATGGGTCACATCCAAGGGAAGGCAGTCTTCTATTATCTCCAGAATGTCTTCTCCAACCTAACAAGAGATCAAAACACAAATACCCCAAAGAATATAGATTATGTATAATAGTGTCACAATAGTACCACTACTACATCAAGAATACATTATATGTAGAGACTCACTTGACCCTATTATATACTAAGAGATGAGCAGGCATTACTCTCACATATTGCATGCGAGATAATATAATTATCCAAAATAACATCTCTTAATACAATACCATGAACAAATACTCTACACAAGTAAATACAACACCATATAACTATAGGTCAAATGTATTACTCTTTTACATAAGATTGTAGCCATCTTCCGACATAATACACAAACATTATTACCTTCCAAGGAATATAATATATTCCAACACAATGTTAGTCAATAATTTTTTAAACCCAGAGAAAGAGGCGGTAGGAAGCGAACCACACAAATCATTATGAACACATTGTAAGGAGGATATGGTGTTCCAAGATGCACACTTGTCAACATTGTTTAGATGATGTTTTCTGAGAATACACATATGACAAACACAATCTTTGCAAGAAATGAGAGAAATAACACTTACCATATTCTAGTTACATATTTGCTGCAATGATTGATAATTTAGACGACCAATCATTCATGCCTAAGTTTGCTCAAGTCATTGCTATGAGTAACAAAAAATGACAAAAAATATGATGGCCCGAAGTTGTCAAACCTATACAACCTAGTAATATCATCAACTATTTTAGTTGCTAGGATATGCTTATGATCCTTTAAATCTTTGATCACAACTTGATTAGTTGAAAACTCTACTATTTTACCTTCACTTAAATGAGTCATTTGGTATACTGATAGAATATTTTAGGAAAGACTTGGAAAACATAATGCATTATTGAAATGGATACCATCTAGCTGAATTGTTCTAGACCCTCCGATATTAAAAGATCTATCATCACCAACAAATATTTGTTTGGTGTCACATTCATTAAGAATAAAAAATAGATTTATTTTAACCATATAATAAGGTTCTCTAGAATCAATAAGCCACTTAGTAGAAGAAGATGCAATAATAAAAAATTGCAATATTTCTTTGTCTTTATATCTTCGACTTAATTCCTTTATCACCGTTTAGAGTAGTAGTTGGCTGAGATGGCTTGAGATCTTCATTTTTCTTGTTGTTGTGAGTGTGTTAATTCTTTGATTGCTTCAAATATTTTTTTGGTGTTACATTCATTAAGAATAAAAAAATAGCTTTATTTTAGCCATATGATAAGGTGCTGTAGAATCAATAATCCACTCATTAGAAGAAGATGCAATAATAAAAAATGCAATCTTTCTTAGTCTTTATGTTGTCGACTTAACACCTTTATCGCTGTTCAGAGTAGTAGTTGGCTGGGATGGCTTGGGACCTTTGTTTTGCTTGTTGTTGTGAGTGTGTTAATTATTTGATTGCTTCACTTTATCCCTTTGTTGTGCCACTATGGATTTGTTAAATGTACCTACAATGTTGATTACTCAAAGATGCAAGAGTTTATCTTATTGACTAATCAAAGAATCACACAACTCTTAAGGATTGGGTTCTTTATAAACAATCACTAAATCTTATCTAGTGGAGTGAAAAGTAGACACAAAAACAAAATATGGACTACCCAACTTATCAAAAATAACATAAATAGATTGAATATCCTTCTTAGATCTCACATTCTTTAACCAAAAGTTTAAATGCTTTAAATTTAGATCGATAGTCTTCAATGCAAGGGAAATCACTAGTATTTAAAACAATAAATCATTTGTCAATATGGTGAACCCTAATCTCATCATGTTTAAAAATACAATTTCCAACTTTCTCCAACCTTACTATGATTTGTCAATTCCTTGAAAGTGAATAAATCACTGGAGGTGAGCATTTTGATTAATCCACATGCTCCATCATTTTAATTATCCCATTTGTTTTTTAAGACATTAGTGGTGTTGGTTTCTTTTCCCAATGTAATATGATGAAGCCCTTTATTTCATAGTACATCCTCTATACACGATTTCCAATAGATGTAGTTTGTACTAGTGTGTAGGATATTACTTAGACTATCCATATTATAATATGTAACTAAGATGACATCAAAATTTTTTTTTATGGCTTGGATGGAAAGATTTTGAAATATGCAATTAAAAAAAAACAACAATGAAAATAATCTCCAAATGTCAAACCCTTTTGAATAAATGCATAAAAAATAACCAAAGTTCCACATGATAGGTAAAGGTTGGTCCACGTGGTAATAGGTGCATAATGATCCAGGACGTGCCCAGGTGCATGCTGGGGACAACAATGGAATGAATGAGTCAAGTACTGTTATGGCAGAAGCATATAAGAAGAACCATCAAAGCAGGAAATACCCTAGGTTGACAAGAAGTATGCACACATACAATATGAAAGAATTTAAACCAATTGATTACTTCTTCTCCATGAAAGATGGAGGAATCAGAATGCTCTATATTACATTAGTGTACATGCTTATATAGGATGATGAGACGCTTGGGTGACTACCCGTTACGCTTAGTTACACAATAAGTTATAACGGTTCAAAAGTTCAACCGTCGCAGACGACTGGAAGACAGAGGCATTCTGTCGATGTTCAATAATCGTCGATATTGAAAAGGCATGTTGGTATGCTGTATTTTGAGGCGGACCTGTTGAGGTGAACTTGTTGAAGTGGACATGTCGAGGCCGACCTGTCGAGGTGAACTTGTCGAAGCAGTCAGATTAGTCGAAGTAGTCGAAGTGCTAGAATTTTTCAAAGATTGACAAGCTGCCGACTACTTGTTGGATCATTCCTCCTTTCTTAAGATACAATGGTCTCCATTGTGTATTCGTTCAGGTGAGGAAACTTGTTGACTACTTCAGTAGCATAGTACCATTTTCCTTACGCGGGGAGTTGTCCAGCTTTAGCCACTTGAAACAAGGGAATGGAGTTCGTACTTGTATAACGTATGCGTCGTCCTACAATGGTGTCACAAAGAAGAGGTTCATGAACATCTATATGGATTTATTTGGGTTTTGTTGTCTGCAAGTCGTTCTATTCCAACAATGGTGCATGGTATGTTTGAAGTAGATCTACATTGAAAACTGGATGTATGCCAAGGCATGCAAGAATGTCGAGATGAAAAGTGTTTTCTACAATTTGTTTAAGGATACTGCATGGACCATATTGCAAAGGTTTCATATTTCAGTATGGACCAGTGAAGCGCTCCTTCTTTAGATGTAACTGGACTTGATCCCCAATTTGGAATGAATGAGGAATACGATGCTTGTCGTGTCGGGCCTTAACTTTTGCATTAGCTCATTGCAACATATCCCGTGCTTGCTTTTGAATGTTGTATATTTGATCTCTGAATTTCAATGCTTTCTCCACTTCTCGTCCTTCGAATTCGGCGTTGTTCGACTGTGTCAAGGAATTGATTAAGTCGATAGGTGCTGAGGGTTGAAATACGTAACATATATCAAAATGACTCTTTCCCGTAGAGCTACGTTGAGCATGATTATAGCTGTACTATATGTATGGAAGGCTGTCATCCCATGTTCGACGATGCTTGTGGTTGTACATGCGAAGCATTTGTACGACTAAGTGATTTACAACTTCTGTTTATCCGTCTGTCTGCAGATGGAAGGATGTTAACAAAGAAAGTATCATGTCGAGCTGTTTCCAGAGAGTTTTCCAAAAGGTACCGACAAATATAGCATCTCTGTCAGAAATAATGATCATTGGGAGGCCATAATGTTTCCACACATATTCAAATAAGAGCTGAGCAGTCTGCTGTGTCGTCATAGTCTTCTTTCATGGTATGAGTATAGCCATATTGGAAAATATATCTACTACTACTACTATCGCGTCATGCTGATGCTTGGTAGTAGGATATCCTATCAAGTAGTCCATAGAAATAGATTCCCCTGGTCGACTAGGAACTGGATGGGGTGTGTAAAGTCCTTGTTGTCAATTTGACAGTTTAACAATGGCACAAACCACACACAATCGAATGTAATTGTTGACGTCATATTTAAGTGAAGGGAAATAGAAATAATTTTGGAGGATAACAAGTTATTTTGCGACTCCAAAATGTCCTGCAGTCTTGCTATAGTGCGCGCCCCAAATGAGCTTCTGTCGGTGCTCACTGATTGGTATGCAAAGCTGTCCAAGCTTGTATAGCAAGGTGTCCTTCAAGAAGTAGTTGGTAGTAGACAACGTTTTGTTATGAAACTGCCAATAAATTGCAGAGAAATCGTAGTCTATAGAATACAATTGTGGCCAAGTAGTGGTGTCATAACTCTGGATACTCATCACTGTAGACAGTAGAGTAATGAGTGGTCTGCCAAGACAATCGAATTTGGCATTGGGTTTGCATTTCTGATACTTAATTATGAACTAAAATTGTTGCAAGTAATTAATCCACTCTAGTTGTATGTAGTTTCGACTAGGACATAGAGAACTGCAAAGGTTTATGGTCAGGGAGGATGACCGTTTCCTTGCCAAGAATGTAGTGTCTCCATCGCTTAAGAGCTTGCATAATGGCGTACAATTATTTTTCATATATCGAGTATATTCTAACAGTGTAGCTGAAAGTCTCGGAATGAAATGCGACTGGGTGACCAGACTGAGTGATCACGACACGGAGGAAATCAATCTCAAAGGGTTGATGCAAATAAGGTAACATAAGTACTGGTGCAGTACAAAGCTTGTTTTTGAGTTGTTCAAAAGCTTGCTGTTGTGTCGGTGTCCATTTGAAGGCAATTCTCCCATTTCCTTTCGTTAACTGATTCAAAGGACATGCGATGTGGATGAAGCCAAGTATGAATCGTCAATAGAAATTCTCTAAACCAAGGAAACTTCTTAGTTCATGAACGTTTTGAGGAATGGGCCAATCTTTGAGGATCTGTACTTTTTTTGGGTTGACATGAATGCCTACAGAGTCAATTACATACCCCAAATATTTGATGCTGGTCATCGCAAATGAAAATTTTTCCATGTTCAGATATGGTCGATGTTGCTGGAGAGTGTCGAAGAATTGTCATATTTGTTTGACATGTTCTTCCCATGATCGACTGAAAATCAAGATATCCTCGAGATAGATAATGACACAATTATTGATGAAAGGTCATAGAAGGTCATCCATATATCTCATGAAGGTTGTAGGTGCATTGGTTAAGCCGAAAGCCATGATTAACCATTCAAACAATCCTTCCTTGGTCTTGAAATCCATTTTCCCTACATCGATGGAATAAATTGGAATCTAGTGATATCCCGACTTGAGGTCGAGTTTCATAAAAAAATTAGAACCTTTCAGACTGTCAATGAGTTCATCAATTTGTGGAAGAGGGTATATGTTCTTTACTGAAATTTTGTTGAGAGCCTGATAGTAAATGCACATGTTCTAAGTCCTGTATTTCTTTGGAACTAAGACGACTGGACTTCCAAAAGGAGAGGATTTGGGGCATATATGACCCTTGTCGATCAAATCCTGGATTTTCCTGTGAATCTCTTCATTTTCGAGAATGGATCTTCTATAAACAGATGTTGTTACAACAATAAAATAGTAATAAATAGGTAACTATTCCTAATAGTAATTAATAATATTAAAATATAGTTTATGAAGATAAGTGTCTCTTTAATATGTGATGGCCAAGAAATATTTAAGGCAACCATATCCATTGTAAGTTATCATCCATTCAATTATTATACATTTAATTATTTGAAGATGGAACATTTTCCTCCCTAGACCTAGGTATAGGTTGACTTAATCCGGGTACAGATTATCCGTTACATTGGATACGGTGTAACAGATGCATCAGGTAATGAAGAACCAAGAACACGTTCAATGGAGTGTTTTACCTGACAATGCATAGGTACTCCATTTGGTTCTTGGTATTCTTCAAGAATGTGTTCGATCTGTTCTTGTTGGCGAGAGCTGCGTTGGTCGGTGAGTCGACTTGTCGCTGTAGTTTTCCTAGATTGTTGAGGGTTTATTATGATTAATGCAAAATTTTGAGCATGATTGATAATCTTCTTTGTTTGTTTGGAAGATATCATAGAAACCGTTGATGTGGGTTGTCGTTCTGTTATGCCATACTATTGATTCCATATTTTAACAATCACCTTTTGAGGTTGTGACTGATATGTATCATGTCGATCCCATAGGTAAGGTTTCTTAAATAGGGCGTCGGTTACGTAAAGAGGTGCCATGTCACAGAGTACTTCATCTTCAAAAGGATTAATGAATTAGGTGAGTTAACATTGGCATGTGATCCTTAGTTCCTTCCCATCCTTCATCCAACCAATATTGTAAAGCTGAGGATGCGGGGTGGTGACAAGACCTAATTTCTTCACAAGATATTTAGAAACAAAGTTATTTTGGATACCATTCATTATCCACAATCATATGTAATGGATTTTTCTGAACCCATATCCGTGTATGGAACATGTGCTCTCGTTCCTCCTCATAGATGATAGTCGAGGTTGTCAGAGTGGTCGAGGTCGAAGAAAAGAGGGTTGATTCATTTGGATCCGATTTAACCAGGGTTTTGTTAGACAAGTTAGATGTCGCCAATTTTTCCAAAAATGTCTTCCGAGCTTTGAATTCTGACGTATCATGCCATGCTGAACTGTGATAATCACACCATTTCCTGGTAGGAGCTTGTTTGATGTGATCCCTCTTATCTTTCTGAAAGTTATTCTTTTGATAATCGGGATTTGGTGGAGTTGGTCGAGAAGAGTACTTGAACTTGTTGGAGTCGGCTGGTGATTTCTTGTCGGATGTTCGACATGTTGGCTGGTTCGTAAAACATGCTTTTCCTTTCTCTTTAGCTTCAAGCTTGTTGGCCTAATGAAATGCATCCACAATCGTTGTAACACCCCAATTTTGACCCTGTTTCCATTTAAATAAATGATGTAAATGTTGATGTATATGTAACTTCGGAATGTATTCTTCTATATATTTTATATTATTGTAACCCGATGTTTATTCCGGGATGTTTCTATTATGTATTTGA
>LPNX010292011.1:4358-64036 GCA_001517045.1 Pseudotsuga menziesii
CAAATACTAATTATATTATAACAAAATGCTATTAAGTTTTTCTAACAGAGATTTTAAATCAGCCAAAACATAACTTTCATGCTGTGCATTGTTTTATGTATTGAGTATCTCATTCTTAAAGTATTATGGAAAACATCTTTATTGCGAAATGCTTTTATACTTGTGAAAAAAAGATAAGTTTCAAAAAATAATAATAAAAAATACGCGAGCTATACAACAATTATTTTTCTTACCACCCTTACTGGGCGAAATCAATGACCGATCCACAACCAAGAATACAAGATAGATTCCAACAATTATTACTAATTATTAGTTTTTTAACCATTTACTTTATCTAATAGATTGACTTTTTCTAATACTATCAGCAAAATACTATTAACTTTTTCTGATAGATTGAGCGAGATATTATTATAATACGCTTAAATCATGATTCAACCATAATTCGATAAAGTAGTTTCAGAGGAAAAACCTATTGATTGGATGGTTTCTAACTTGATGGCATTCACCCTCGCCCTCGGTTGCAGAAATTAGCCCTTCATTGCCTTCCCCTGAATTCTAGAATTTGGATCTTGATCACTAACTACATACTCCTGCACTTACCTACGAATCTGTCACTTAATTAAAACTTAATCATTACTAAAACTTCAGTGATAAGTGTGTTTAAAAAACTTAGGTAAGGTTTTATTGTATTTTAAATATATTATCTAAGTTTTGATGGCCTTATTTTCAACATTCAATCTCCCAAATGTAATTATGTTTGTTGGCTACTTCAACTAAAGATTTGGGTTTTGGTAATGAAAAAAAAATCAATTGATGAAGAAAGCTAAAACAAAAATGAAAGGCACTATTAATAGAAGATAGAGCCAGCTAGGTAAATTTCCTACATGAGGGACTTCCTGAACTTAAAATTTCTATTAAAAAACATAATCTAAAAAACATTTACATAAAAAAACAATCTATCAAATTTAATTTGATTTAATAATTGAATACATTTTTAAAATAAAATCTATAAAACTAGTTATGATTTAGGTATTAAGATTTAATTTGATCTACCAATTTCATTCATTCTTTATATAGAAGAAATTAAAAAAACCATAAATTAATATACCTACTTTACATCATTATATAAAAATAAAATAATTATTAAATTTAAGAATAAATTAAATTAAATTAAATTACTAAAATAACAAAAAATTTGAGAATACATAAAACATTATTAAATTATTTTAACAAAAATAGTACTAAAATAAGAAAATAAAACGAAAATAAACTCTAAAATGAATGCAACTACTATATTATTAGGAAATCCCAAGAAAATAAAAAACATGGTCGAGTCCCCGTCCCCTTTCACTTAAAGCGGGCGAGTGCTTATGACCTATCCGAGAATTCTATCAAAGGATATCTACGCGATAGAAGAGCACCTTTAAAAGGTTTTCAGAATCTTTCACGACTGTTCCATTTCCATCACTGGTAGATCTTCCGTGTATGCAACCCGACCACCTTAAAATTACTTTGTGAAGTAAAGAGAATAAGATAAAAACTATTGTACATCAGCAAAGAATGGTTAGGTTATACAGGATAAAACTTATAAAGAAAAAAAAACTATTAAATTACTGCAATTATGATAATATGATAATATTAAAATATTAAAAAATAAAAACAAAACCAAGAAAAAAAATCCTAAAATCACTGTACCTACCCTATCTAAATGTACCTATTATTTTCAAATTAAAATTAAAATTATTCTTACACCAACAAGCTATTGCTATACATAAAATCTGTGAATAGCTTAAAAAAGGAAACCTTACCACGAAGATGACGGCACCATATACCAAAAATAGAATCCCATCCATATTGCTCAGGCTTTCTCATACGAATAGCCATTAATTACTGCACAAATCACAAACAAAATAACAGATCTGAACTCCAATAATATTAACAAAGTGTTTTCAAAAGCAATATAACAGCAGATTCGAACGCCAACAATAGTAACAAGTGTATTAAACAGTAACCGAAGTGTATTCAAGAAATACGAGGTAACCTAAGGACGGAAACCCATTAATTACTGCACGCTCAGAACAAATGTGTGGAATATGATATTGATTGATGATTATAATAATTAGATTCTAAAAACTAGAAACCCAATGGAAATCATATTCTATGCCATGGAAAAACCGAATGGAAAGAGGTAGTGAAATCATATTTTATGTAATGGAAAAACTACTGCAAATAAAGAGAGACGGTGCCTTCTCTACTCTACGGTTTATAGTGAAAAGCTGTCCATGATCAATCCCATCGCGGGAATCCCGTAACCCAAACTGACTCCAACTCTCTCCTGAATATATATGAGAATACCCAAATATATTTACTCTCTAGGTGTCAAAAGATAATTCCTGCATCAAATAGAAACTCTCTACAACACACAACTGTTTTCTCATGTACCCATCAAATGTCTGCAGTGAAAATACACAAATATAATGCTAGAAACCTTATACTTTAGTTTGTACGGCATTGACAGAAACCTTATAAAAGAACAAATAAATTAATGAAAGATTAAAGAAAAAGATGAGATGCGCACGAGTATATATATACATGAAGACACAATACTAAATGCCCAATACCGTTCCCTGTGAGTGTTTGCAAACAATTAGTGGTTAAGTAAATCACCAAGTTGGAGACAGTACCATAGAAATCCATCTTTTCGAAGATCTGATAACCTGTAATTAAGTGAATCACCAAATTGGAGACAGTACCATAGAAATCCATCCTTTCGAAGATCTGATAACCTGTAAATAAGAATCAACATCTGGAAAACTAATATAAACAAAAATTAAAAATCTATCCAGTACGGATTTGCAACTTGCCTTGGAATCGTATCCAATAGCTAGAACGGATCACAATCAAAAGTGGGAAACAACTGAGCCACTGCAAGCTCTACCGTAGCAATAGCCATGGAAGCCTCTGGGCATCCTCTCCTTCCTGCACATATACAAATCCAATTAATGCACACTCTGAAACCCTAAAACACGCTCTGAAAACCAATAACAAACAGATAATAATCACAAACGTTTTCAAGAAATACGAAGTAAACCTAACGCACCGTCACCCTCGAAGATGATGATGAGCTGGCCACCGACATGAGATGATGTAAAAAAGGCCAAAAGCCCTTGGATCCCATTCAATTATAAAAGCATTCTAAATTCACATTGCCTTTTTGCATCAACTATGCCGTTGCCGTTACCATACACCGACTACCCAGGTTTTGAAATGCTTTTTAATCTCCCCGTCACCATTCCATCGAAGGATTTTGAAATGTTTTTTAAATATACCGGTCACCCATTCCCATTCCCATTAAGAGTTTTTTCTTCATTAAATTCGCATTGGAATTCTGCATAAGAATGTCCTTATCATACAACGCTTACTCTGGATTGGAAATGATTTTTAATCTCCGCTAACATTTGAAATGCTTTTTGATCTCCCGCCCTTTGATGGACATTTACTATAATAATGTGACAGAGGACATTTACTATTGCAACACAGAGGAGTAACGTGACGGCTGATGCTCTAAATATGGCAAAGGTTTCGATCCTTGGCTGCCACCTCAAATTAGCGTGGATATTTCAAACATAAATTTGGTGTTCCAAACAGGTTTTTTTCTCCACGGAAGAAATAGATATTTATTTTTTTTCAGGAGGAAAAAAGCGTGACCTTGTTATTCTTATTAATAAGAATCAAAGGGCATTGTGATATACCCGCCCAGAAGGGCTACATCAAACTGTTACAATAGAAAGTCCTTTCAGAAAGGAGAAAGACCATCTAGATTCTGCCAATGGTTGGCGGCAAATAAGTGTTCCCATCAGAATAATTTCTCGTCATATGTGATCTAGTACAGTCGGCCCAATCTATCGTGAACCAATAGGGACAGATCTGCATATCAAAAGAGCTCCTCAATTGGAGCAAAAACAGAAGATACTGCTGCTTCCAAAACTCAAAAGAACTGAAATGAGTTGTTACTAACTAATTTTTCATCAAAAAATTCCGAAGAACATCCATAACCAGGAGCTAATGAGAGAGTTGTTTTTTATAAGCTGTCCGCCTTCCGGTTGTGTTCACGATAGATGTGGCAAAATGTAAGATCCTGAAAGCTTGTAATAAGCTTTTTTGTTTCCCGACACCAGTGAAATAGGTCTGGTGGGGTGAGAGTATTGACTCCTTTAGCCCAATTTATGATAATTTGTGAATCACCATATATTTTGACCAATGGAATTCTCATCATTTGGGAAGTTTTCAATAGGGCCCAGAGACCCAAAAGTTCGGCCTTGGTATTGGTGCCTCCTCCAATCCCAATTGCAATATCTAGATGGTGATTCTCCTTTAGGAATAGACAGAAACCAACTCCTGCTGATGAGGTAATGGAAGCACCGTCAAAGTAGCCACAAGGATAATTCATAGCAGGGGCTTGCCCAATCTGTCTAATTTTCTTGCTTTTTTCCTTTGTTGTAAATGGCCGAGCAGGTGACAAATTGACAGCGTTCAGGAACTGATGGAAAATACCCAGTACAGAAATGCATTTATCTTCGAAAATGGCTTTATTTCGCGATTTCCAGATAATCCAGCACAGATGATGTGGAATATATCTAAATTCAGATCCACTTGGATGTTTAGTGATCCAAGTATCCAAAAACTCAGCAATGGAGGAAGTTATTGGAGGAAAATAAATCTGTAGATGATCACATATTAATACTCTGATACTGTTCCATATTGGACAACGCGTGAATAGATGGTGAACAGTTTCCTCATCCTTCATACATAAAATACATATTCCAGCGCCTTGTTTACCTTTCCTTTGGAGATTATCCCATGTCAGTATCCGATTTTTTTTCATCAACCAAATGAAACAGCCTATTTTCCGTGGCAGCGAGCAATGCCACAGCGATAAAGGAGTTTTCTTCCCCCCTGCAGGCCTGTAAAAATCAACAATACAATCATATGCACTACTGGCCGTTACATGACCATCCTTCTTATTATATTCCCACATCAAAGCATCAGCTACCTCTGTAAGTTTGATACCATTAAGATCGAGTGCCCTAGTATAAGAAGTCCAGGCTGTATTCCATTCACCCTCTAATAATAATTCCTCTGCAGTATACCAGTAACCCTGCGCATCTGTTAAAGAATTCCTGGCCTGGGAAAGAGTATTAATATCCAGGTCTGAAAGATATGATCTCAAGCCTTCAGGTAGAATGAAAGTTTGTGAAATACCAATAATTGGATCAACACCCACCAGTATACCTTTGCCATCACCAACCTGCCAGGCCGTGTATCTACCAAGCCAAGGAACAGTCTGAATAAAACCTCTCCAAAATGCAGATACTCCACGGGTATTAAATTTTTTATCCCGCAGCCATTCAATCACAGAAACCTTCTTCAAGTATTTTGTAATAACTACACGATGCCAGAGACTGTCCTTAAAGAGAACTCCCCAGAAAGTCTTAAGTCTTAGTGATATACTGAACCAAAAGAAATTTTTGATCCCCCATCCATCATATTTTTTTGGCCAAGAGAGATCTGACCAGCAAGCAAGGTGATACCGGCGATTGGTGTCTGAAGAACCCCATAGAAAAGCAAAAGTAATCCTTTTAAGTTTCTGCAGGGTCGATACCGGGATGGGAGCAAGCCCCATCCAGTAGACAGGTATACTAGAGAGTACAGACTGCACCAAAACCAATCTTCCTCCTAGAGAGAGGAGTTTATGAGTCCAGAGACTGATTTTCTTCTCAAATTTTTTAATCAGCCAATCCCAGTCTCGAGTTCTATATCCCATAGGTTTAATATAATAGCCAAGGTAGTTGAAGCCTGTAGAAAGTGGGAGCTGTTTGTAAGGGATCTTTCTGGTTAGGGTATGGAGTTCTGTGTTTGGGATATTATTATAAATAATGACAGATTTGTCCATGCTAATTAACATCCCAGATGCTTTGCAAAAAGTGTCCAGGATAACTTCAAATGCAGCCCACTCCTTAAGGGTTCCTTCTCCCAAAAGAATAATGTCATCTACAAACATCAAATGAGTAAGGGCTAGTGTGGACGAGATCTGAATGCCTCTTATAAGACCATTCCTACGAGCATCAGCTATAAGAAGACTGAGTCCCTCGATTACCAGGATGAAGAGTAGGGGAGAGAGAGGACACCCCTGACGAAGACCACGTGAAACAGGAAAAAAGTTTGAGGGTGTACCATTAATTAAAACAGCAAAAGTAGCCGAAGTGAGGCAACCCATGATCTAGTTAACCGTCTGGAGAGGAGCACCTATCTGTATGAGAATGAGGCGAATAAAAGTCCAATTGACTCTATCAAATGCTTTTACCAGATCAAGTTTGAGGATGAAAGCATTGAGATTTTTTGTTTTAATAGAGTGGAGGGATTCCTGGACTATACCAATAGGTTCAGTTATCTTCCTGTTCTTGAGGAACCCAAATTGTTCCTGTGTGATCCCACTATCCAGGGAGGGTTTGAGTCTGACAGCTATGACCTTAGAGATTAACTTGTACAGGAGATTGCACAAAGAAATCGGACGGAAGTCCGAAAAAGTCTGTGGTTTATCCCTCTTAGGTATAAGAGCAATGAATGTGGAGTTTAGGGATGAAGGGATAATGCCAGAGACTCTAGTGGAGTCAACAGCTGTTAAAAGCTCCTTAGCCAGAAGATCAAAAAAGTATAAGTAAAACTCAATAGGCCAACCGTCCGGTCCCGGACTTCTGTCCTTTTTGAATGATTTTAGGGCATGTTCAATTTCACCTAATACCACAGGACTAGTAAGTTTGTGAGCATCCTCATCAGAGATCATTCTAGGGAAAAGTTGTATGACCTTTAGTTGCTGACAAAGATTAGTACCCCCATCATCTTTAAAGATAAAAGAGAAGTGTGATTGACCTAGGGACTTGAGTGCAGGTTCATCTTCAAAAAGGGTGCCATTCTCATCAGCTAATGCCCAGATGGCATTCTGATTGCGCCGACCAGAGGCCAAAAGATGAAAATATTTAGTGTTCGCATCCCCCTCCAGTTCCCATTTTGAGCGACTTTTTAATTGCCAGGTAAGAAGAGTATGGTTCAGTATCCTTTTCTTCTCAGTTCTAAAGTGATCCAGTAGTGCTAGATCCTCCACAGTGAGTATACCAAAGGATGAGCCAGAGAGGAGGGAGGAAATGGAAGCCTCAATGAGGAATAAGTCTAAGTCCATCTGAGATTGTCTGTCTTTAATCCATCCTTTGGTTTTCTTCTTAAGGGTCTGCAGTTTCCACAGGAGAGCGTCCAGGTCTGAAGATGGATCCTGCTTAAAAAGACTTAACCAGAGAGGGTTGACCCAATCCGTAAAAACAGTATCCTCCAGCCACGATCTATTAAATTTGAAGGGATAGTTATGTGAAGAGATGTGCTTATTCCATTCCAAAATAATAGGGTAATGATCGGATATATCAGAGCAATGGGTCCAGACCCTATGTACACCCAAGGAAGGAAGGAGATGACCCGAGATTAAGAACCGATCCAATCTTTTGCTGATTCCTTCAGAGTCCGCTCGGCCATTTCGCCAAGTTGGACCTGCACAGGGGGGAGCAATGTCCAAGAACTCTAGAGAGTCGAACAGGCCTTTAAAATAACTGGAGAGAGGGTCAGAGCATGATTTGGTTCCCCAAGTCTCAGAGGAGCTTAATGTCAGGTTAAGGTCTCCTCCCAAAATCAGGTCATGAGCTCCTAGAAACCCGCTATCAACAGCATTATCCCAGAAAGTACCGCGATCTTTATAAGGTCCATACACATTCAGGATCGAAATGGGATAGTGTAATCCCCTAAAAGACGCCTGGATGAGTAGACCCGCACAAATTCTATAAGCTTTACATCTAACCACCCGGGGATTCCAAGCCGTTAAAAGACCACCAGAAAGTCCCAAAGCATCGACCGCACAAAATTCCCAGGAGGGAAGGATCTTGGAAAAGGCCAACAGAGCAGGTAATGAACTGCACATCGTTTCTTGTAGGAGAATGACATCAGGCTTGAGGGAGGAGAAAAGGGTTCGGAGGCACAGAGATTTTGCCTTGCCTCCAAGGCCACGTACATTGAAAGAGATAATCTTCATGGGGAACCTATACGGGGAGCTGGTGCTCTAAGTCCCCTGGAAGAAACACTGCTGGCAGCATTATCTAGACGCACTGAAAGTGGTATATACGGTGGAGAAGCAGAAGAGAGATCAACATGTGATTTAACTTTATGTCCTCTTTTCTTTCTGATGGTTACATTCTCAAATCGGACAGAATTTATAGGAATGGTGGAGGGAGATGTCGGGGTAACCGCTGTGAATATAGTAAGGGTTTGCTTGAGGGTCGGGTCAGTAAATGAAGGGGAGGAAATTGGACTCTGAGGAGGATGAGATAGTATTGGAGGGGACCTGTGCAATGTCAGGGGAGGAAAGTCCACTAGTGATGTCAGCTGGGGAGCTTCAGGATTCGAGACTGGTGGATCAGACCGTTGAAGGGTATCATTTGAAATGCAGTATGGGACCAGAGAATCCCCCGTAGACTGGTCCCTATAACAGGTGTCCGGTGTCGAAGAGTCCTGTACAGGTAAGGAATCCAAAGAATGCTCTGTCCTAGGCTGCAGAGTAGGACAAGGATGGTCATATGGATCACAGGTGGGAGCAGGTGATGAAGAGTCCTGTAAAGGAGCAGAGTCCGAAGAAACCTCAATCCTAGGCTGCATAATAGGACAGGAGTGGTCACATGGATCACATGATGGAGCGGGGAGAGAACATTTTCTATGAGACCTTATCAAACCCTCCACTTCACCCACGTACTCTTCTGAAACGAAATCAGTGGGAAAGGGGGAAAGATGATTATTACCTGGTGGGGTACCCTCCATAGTGTTGTGGATGCGAGCACTGTCAGCATGTTCATCTTCAGAACCCGAATCTAACTCCTTCAGCTGGAAAGATTTACAATTTTTCCGAAGATGTCCAATTTCATAACAGAAATTACATCTGAAAGGTACACGCAGGTAATCTAATCTCTGAATAAGAAGTCGATCCCCACAGAGTATTTCCACCTCAGCCGGCAGCCCTCGAGAGACATCCAGTTCGACCAAAACCCGCGCCATCCTCTTATCATATGCAAGGTGGAAGTCCGGATCAACGTCCACAAATCGTCCAATAGAATTTGCTATACCTTCAAGAACCTTCTTGTTCCAGAGCGGAAAAGGTAACTGGGGGAGCAGGGTCCACAAGTGTCTCTTAGTGATGCACTCTCTGAGAGGGTCAAAATCACTGTGCCAGCGGTTAAGAACCAGAGAGCCTTTTCCTATTCTCCATATCCCTTCCATGATGCGCTGACAGTGTTTTTTCTTCAAGGAAAACAAAAACGATCCATCCCCGCGATAACAGACTGATGGTCGGGATGTAGTTTATCAACGGCTTCCAGAATGTATTATCCCAGTCAACCCATTCAGTCTTATTCATTCTGGCATATTCCAGACGTCCGACCAGGGCTCGTGAGCATAGAGATGTTACCCGGTCCAAGTAGATATCATGTCCAACCACGTATCGAAATCTCCCTTCCAAGACTTTGATGTTCTTCGAGCTGCATTTCCGACGATGTTTGGAATGTACCTGTACTTCCATATTCCCTACACAAAACAGATTGGGGCACCATAAACCAACTAAAGGACCAGAAACCCTATAGTATAACGAAAGTCAGAGAGCCCATAAGCTGTCAACGTGGCTAGGAGAAAGAGTGCCCACACAGGTGTCCCTCCAGAGAGGAAGGGAAGGTATCAGAAGAGGTCCGAAGCCCTCCAGGAAAGTACATAAAAGGGATAACCCATGACCCCTAAAGGGAAATGACAGATAAAGCAAAAAAAAGGGAGCAGTCCGACCGGCGTGCAGGCCCAGAGGAGTGAGACGGGAGCACGGTTAGCCGATGAGACAAGACTGAACCCAAAAGGTCAACCCTAATCATTCAGCAAATGTCAACCATGCAGAATACTTCAAGAGAAGCAGACGACGTTGCCATGCAAGGGTGACAGTAGACTAATCCTGTGCAATTTACCATATGCGATCTCCTTCCCACTTCTTTTTACCCTTGGTTGGTACTAGTCCCCCAATTCAGGGGAGGGACTCCAAGCGGTAAAAATGCACAGGACTTGGCAAGAACCCCAGCAAGGACGCAAAGCCGTTTAGATAGAAGCCAAAAACCAATCACGCATCCAGTGAGAATTGAACCATGAAACCCAATACCCAGGAGAGAGGTAATGTATAACCAAAAATAAAACCGGAAACCCCAAACAAAAACAGTGCAGACAGAGTCGCTCACAAAGGTACCAAAAACCCTGTTAGGCAGCCAACGTAAAATAATCCAGGATACCCATTATCCAGAAATTACCAGAAAACCCCAAATAATAACAGGTAGACAATGCCGTTCTCAAAGGTGCCAAAAAACCCATAAAAGCAACCATCGTAGAAAAATCTATGAAACCCATAACCCAGAAACAAAAAGAGCAGAGAAATCCATAGTTTCATACCAGTTAGATACCCTGGAAAGAGATAATACAGAAACCATAAAAAGTCAAATACCCCAAACAAAAACAATGCAGACGAGAATAAACCCCAAAAACCCACCACCTTGAAACTAAGATAGGTGTCCGAGAGAGCCATGCCTGCCTGGTGCAGGTGACAGATGAGGGGGCCAGTGGGTTGACGCCGCTGAGATGCATGGAGAAAAATCCAGACTCTCCATCGCTCCAGTTTTTTGGCCCGTGATTGAAATAGATATTTATTCGTCCGCTGACCATGAGAACACAGATGATAATGTAACATGCAATTTCCTTTTGAAATAACGTAGAGTGAAAAACACTTTGGTTAGATCTTGAAATAAAGTATTATGATCAGTTAGCCTTATTCTAAATAAATTATTACGATTAGATAAAAGTATTCCAAATACAGTATTAAGGTATTATATATGCTAAATGTGTGATGATTATAAACTTTTTGAATTTTAAATGTGTGATGATTATAAACTTTTTGAATTTTTGAATTTTGATTATTTTTATAGTGTTAATAAGTAATGTGTGCAATGATCAAATTTGAAAGGGAGGATTCCATTTCACTTTGAAGGGTTGTGATAAATTATACCCTTCAATGTTGACATGTAAAAATAAATCATTTTTTTCATTTGAAATTGTAAGTGTACAACAAAATTTTATTATTTATTGAAAATAGTGTATAGAAAAAAATGATTATAAGAAAAAATTCTAAGTTATTCAACATTTATATGGAATTAGTGAGGTAAACCATGTACTCTCTCGGTCCCTGGAGCATAAAGTTATTGAACTTAGATAGGGCACAATTCTGTCGGGCAGGTGAAATACTCGGTTGTCAAATCGTTGATAAAATAAGGCATTGGAATTTGGAAGGACCTTTGAATGGAGGATTGATTCAGCTTGATGGTGGATCTATTGGGTCTAGCTAAAAGAAAAACCCCATAATGTAATACCTAATGCTTTCACGAAGCAACTTTTTTATTAACCCTAAATTCAGCAGTTATCAAAATCCCCAATTTTAGGTAGATTATGGATAGTCCCTCTAATCTATATAGAGTTTATCAGCCCTATCGAAAAGGTTAAGTATTTATTAGTCCATTATAAGGAAGAACTTTAAATTCTCCAACAAATATCACTACAAGTTGGGTGTCTAGTTTCTACCAAAGTCAACAAGGAGGACAAATCATAAACACACGTTTGGGAGGTTTGGGACAGCAAGGATGTTGAAATCATGTTCTTTTCTAGATCATTGCACTCCCAGTCCCGCATTCATGAACATCCGTCGAGGGATTCCCTTGTTTAGATATATTGGTAGACAATTTGTACTTCTTGTTTCCATTATTAGAAGGCTGACAGGAAAACGAAGGGGTCAGAGTCTACAACATTTACAGTGTCAGTTGTTAAACATTTTATCCTTTCAACTATTATATTTCATTAAGGAAATTGGAACAATTCAAACACTTATATTCAAATATTGTTCTTTCTTTCAACCTAATGTTTACAATTCACGACTGATAAATAACATTGATAGATTTGGAACTCAAATACAAGGCTCTTTCTTCTTACTCCTCCGCCCGAACGAAGTTGTGGTCCTAGACTACGAAAATTATACATTATTTTGGTTCTGATTTCATTTAAATACTGGGTTTTTTAAGGTTACATCTATTGAGAATTAAAGAATTAGTCCTAAAGAAACGCAATTGCATAATACATTACAAATTTCAAAGAACATTTTGGATGGAGATATTTTAAGCCCTTATATTTATAGAACTAGAAGGAACTCCAACAAGAAACACATTTAACTTTTATCCACATATAAAATGTTACACAAGTGTAAAATGCTATACATACATGTAAATTCACAACAACCAAGTCGACAGCTTAGCTATGCATAATCTTCTAGAGGAAATAGAAATTAGGGAGACACTGAAGCATAGAATTGGAGAGTTGAGAGTCTAAGTCCCAACCTCCAACTGTCTTATAACCATAAACCCAAAATAATGTTTTTTTTCACATACTTCACCAATCTCTTTAAGTTCGGGGAAGCTCAATCCAACCTACCCAACGTTCTATCTTTACTTCTCTTGCTCCTACCTATGAAAAATGTGGAACCTTTGAGTTGCCCACCGCAGAAGACAACGAGGAATTAGAGTGTGCAACTATTTCCTTATATAGAAAGACTATTGGAAGCAACGCCATCTCAATTCCACAATATCCTGGTGCTCCTGAGTTTGTTTACCTTGCACGAGGTAGGCGAATGCATGTTTGTGTATTTCACATGATTACAAAAAAAAAAATTATAATTGCTTCTACATAACATAGATATATTTGTGCAGGTGAGGGAAAATTGGGTATTGTTTTCCCGAGGTTTACAGAGACTTTCAAAGATCATTCTTCGTTATGAGGGTGCTCAGGGGGTAGATCAAAGATCCCACAAGAGGAAGAAGAAGAAGAGGACTTAAGTCAAAAGTTGAGGGGAGACGTAATAGCGATATTTGTAGGAGAAACCCACTGGTGCTATAATGATGGGGACAAGCCTCTCTAAATCATAGCCATTGCAGACATAGGAAACCCTCATAAACAGATCGGGTGTAAGAGTTACCGTGTAAGCATCCCGACAAATTAAGTAATGATAATATTCAATTAGGTGTATGACAAATTATTTCGTTTCTTTTAGAGATGACTATATGCATATTGTACAACCATTCTCTTTGGTTGGCCCTCCATTCCAGTTGACTTTGTCTCTATTGCATAACCCCCTTCCTATGATGAGACAGGTAGACTAAGCGACCTAGGTGGATCGTGGGAGACTGGGAGTGTCGATTCAAATGATTCTGACCCCAGTAAATGAATGAAAATTGGAATGAATCCTAGAATCCTGGACTAATTAGTATAGGATATGATTCATGAGCACAAACAAAGGGCGGCGTGCTGCTATCCTGCTACCAAAGATCCATCATCCTAGTCTTGTGGTGGTCATAATAGAGATGTCTAGCACTGGGTGAAACCCTGGTCTAGAAACTTACATACCCATTGGACCAGGTTAAGTTCAAATCTAGCAAATATTGCTCAATACATTGCAAATTGCAACGTGTAAGTTGTAACACAAAAAAAAACACCATTAGTTTTTCCTTACGGAGCCTTGACAGTGGAGGGTTATCAAATCAATTCACCATCCACAGATATGACTCATATGAGTATTTAATTTCACATCATATACTCAAATACTCAAGTGACTTGTAAGTTGTGAGATCATGTGACTCGGTGAAAAATAAGATGACAGATGGAAAATCGAGTTGGCAGGTGGCATCATCTCATACCAATATTTAATGAAGTTGGTGAATAAGTAATGCATGCTAATTCCATTAAATGATTTGAAAGTGAAAATCGAATGGTGAGTCACAATCTTGACTCACCGACTTGAACTTGGCACTAGGCAGCCTAGTGGCCCACCGTGGTCTATGTCGACTGGGACTAAGATCCTTATCCATGATCTGACTATTCAAGGGCACTTGGGAAGACTCTATGTCGTGACTCTCCCATATCCCACTGAATCCGTGCATAACCAAATTTTGTAGCTACCCTTCTGTTGCAAATTTATCGAGGATTACTCAATTTCATTATTGAAGTGCTGGAAATGAAACTAAACTTTTTTTGCATGGTAAAATTCCTTGTGACCTTCTATGACATTTAAAATGGCCTTTGAAGGGCTCTGAAGGCTTCAAATTTGAAGCCTGAATGTGTGGTGTTACTAAAATTTTGAATTTTTAATATGATTCTAAATAAATATAATTTATAGTTTATTTGAATTTGTTTTTATGTTAGTTATTTTATATTAGGATTAGATTTTTTTAATATTTTTTTCATTCTATATCTATGATAATATACCTATGATAGGGAGGAGAAATTTTGTTATTTTTAATGTTTTTTTAAGTATTTAAAAATTAAAATTAAAATTTAATAAAAATATATTAATTTTTTTTTTCAAAATTTTATATATATTTTTAATATGAAATTAAATAGTAATTATAAGTAACATTTAATTACATGTATGAAATTAAGATAAAAAGATTTATTGTGCATAATTTGTTGTTGTTGTTAATTTAATTTACATTAAATGGTTAAGAGCTAGTCAATTGTTCAATACCATATATATTTTGTATGACTTTTAAGTCTTTTAACCCATTATTATAAGTATATAGGTTTTTTCTAACAAAATAATTTACATGGAGGTCTTTGACATTATATCTTAAAAATCTTTATGAATCCCCAGGTATCACAGATAACATTCAAATCCTTCTTACAACAAAAGAATTTTACTCGTTAGGGTTAACCGCTTATCAAATGGAAAAGCCAATGACATTGAAGGCTACCAAGTGGAAATCTTAAAAATTGGAGAGCATGTCCTCATACTGCACATCCACAAATTCTTTAATCTAGCCGCCAAGTAATGGTTTCCTACACCTTGGACTCAAATCCTCATTATTCCTATTTTCAATAGTGGTGATAAAAATGACCCCTCTAATTATCAAACTATTATAATTATCCCTCTCTTAGTTAAGTTATATGGTATTATTTTAGAAAAGAAGATTAATTGATGGCTAGAAATGGAAGGTAAGGAGGCTAAAGGCCAGGCAAGTTTTAGAAGGATTCATTCAACCATGAACCACCTCATTACGCTTAGGATCATTCCAGAGGAATGACGTATTAATAAGTCTGACCTATTTTGTTGCTTTGTGGATTTTAGAAAAGCTTTTGATACAATGCCTAGAAATAACATGTGGAATAGGCTAGGGAAGCTTAAGGTTCCTTTTGAGTTGAGAGTTGTCGTGATAAGGTTATACGAAAAGGTCATTGCCAAGTTTAAGAATAATGAGTGGTGGACAATGGATATAAATTGTAATATTGGAGTTAAACAATGTTTCTCCCTCTCCCCTACCCTTTTTGGAATTTGCATTGATAAGATAAAAAGTGTTTAGAAGAAGTAGGTTACATCAATGCAATCTTAGTTGGGGTAGATATCATACTCCTACTTTATGCTGATGATATTATTCTTATGACAAGGAATCCTTCTGATCTCGATAAGCAATTAAGAATTCCTATATATTTTTTCTCTAACATGGGTATGACTGTTAACACCGACAAGACAAAAATCATGATTATAAAATCTAAGAAAGACACATATGAAAATTTTATTTATGATAATAGAAATTTAGAGCAAGTGACTTCTTACAAGTATCTCGGAATTGATATTCATCATAAGCTCAATTGGAACTATAACATTGACAAAAGGATTGATGGAGGGAAAAAAGCTTATTTTGGTCTTGAAAATAACTGTAAGTCAACCAATCTGGTCATGTGGGATAAAAAGAAGTTCCTCTTTGAAACTTTTTCATCCCTATTATCTTGTATGGTTGTGAACTATGGGGGTGCATCATTTATAGAGAATCTTGGAGGAAGATTGAGCAAATCCATAAGCGGTTTATAACTTATAACCTCAAAATCAAAATCAATATGCCTTATCCTATTCTCTAGATAGAAGTGGGTCTTTTCCCCATCAAGAGCATGGCTATGACTAGGTACCTGATGTACAAGCATAAGATAAATAATATAGGAAATGAGAGACTTCCTAAACTTGATTTAAACTCAAGTCAAAGCTAATGAAAACAACATGTTGACATGAAAACAACATTTTTTTATAGATAACATAGACATGAAAACAACATTAGAAACAACATATTTTTCGTCAAAAGCAAAGCTAATGACCACAAGTTGGCTATTTTTTTTATTTCGATAATATGATTTCTTCCACAACTCAAATCATTTATTTGAATGTAGAAAAGCAATCTCAAAAACCATGGGGTACATGAACTATGCAAGCTTGAGAGATGTTATCTCGAATTTCAAAAATTCAATGCTGAATTCAGTTAAAAAAAAACTAGTGAGAAAAAAAATGGTAGGGAAAAACATCACTGATTTAGACCTTTCTATATATACCTAAAAGTATCTTTGACCCAAAGCATGATAGATATAATGCATTGCACGTGGCACCATATGAATTTTCTATGCATATTAATAAGCTCACATATATATTACTAGGTATATTATGTGAGCATTTATGTATATCTATATTGATGTGTATACTAAGTATATATATTGAATGATATGTATATCAATTAGAATAGAAGAAGAAGAAAAATGGGGGATAGTGGTATTCTATGTTAACTACACATATAATAGAATGATAAGAGAAATGCATTGGATGTAATCAAGATGTTTTAATATTATAGATGATGGTAGAGATATAGGTGCTTATGCCATAGTCTTGAGATAGATGCATTGGAATTGAGAAGGAAAACTATCTTGTAAAATATATATGGTCAAAAGGAGCAAGGAGCTTGTCCATCTATGCTTGTTTACTTGGAGGAGTCTTGGGTTTCTTTTAAAAAGTGGAAGTTATGTTCATATCCTTTTATGCTATGGTAGTGAAAATGTTGTATATGGATATTTGATTCATAGATACATCGATATTAGAGAATTCAAGTATGATAGTAGAGCATGATCAATCATTTTTATGGGACCCTCTTTGAACTATCTTCTGATTTTGGGAATGTTGGGAGCTAAAATTATCAGGTCTACTTGTGTGGATGGTAATTGTTTTGGGAAACAAACAGATTATGCTTTATGGTGGATTTAGATACTTAAATGTAAACTTCATGACTTTACGTAATATTTTTGAAAAGTTTTGATTTCCATACTCATGATTATATACTTTCCAGAGTTATCATTTTTCTTTAAGGGCTTAAGTCCTAATAAAAATACTTTTCTTGTGACTAGATTTGAGATAAGATCCTTGTTTTGATTTTGAAGAATGTAACTTGTTTTTATATATAAAAATAAAGTTAGTTTTTTTCAAGGAAAAAAAAAGATACATGAATATTGAGATATTTACTCTATGTATTCAATAAGATGATGTATAAAAGGGAAGCTTACACATAGCATCTCAATCAAATAATAAAATATTAAGTAAATAAAACATTTACAATATCATTATTAAACAATAATTTAGATATTAGGGATTTGAGTACATAATAGAGATTTAAATATTAAACTCTTATAGATCCATTTTAGCTTTGTATTCAAAAGTTAAATTGAATTAAGTGTGACAAGGTTGGGTTGAAATGAAAAAATTACCTAGACAAAATTTCATTAGATGAGAATCCCCTTTTTTTTTTAAATGCAAGCCATGTTAATATATAAATGAAGAAAGACTTAATTATATTTGAAGTGTATTTTGGTAAACCTTTTAATTTTACAATTATGTCAAGTGACATTAAGATTAACGTCAAATTAAAGGAAATGTTTAAATATCAACATAACATAATTAATATTTTATTTGTTCTAAGGTAGGATTGAATATTTCGTTCATTTACAAAACTAAGTTGTAATACCCCTTGTTAAAATGTTAAATCACTTATATGAACATGTAAAAAGTGGTAAATATCATTTATAAAGTTTATGACATTATGTTATAATGGAAATAATTTATTCTTTAATAATTTTAATAAAATTAATGTGTGTTTATGGAAATCCTTGTCGTGAATTGACAGAATTCTTATTGAAGTCAATTGTTGATTTTTTACTCATACCTTTTGTTGTTCTTGATCTAGAAATTGAAAGACTCATGAAATCACATCTAGATTACTCTTGAAGAAAATGAGATCCTATTTACCAAATCATCTAATGATTAACCCAACTATCTTAATCTGATTATTCTAGAAATCCAAAAAGACATGAATTGAGTGCTAGTCTAGGAATTTAGAGTGCAGAAATTGAGTTCAACTATCCTATGAATTCAAAGTACAGGAATGAAATTCTGCAACCATAAAAGCAAAGAACAAACTGCAAGGATTAATGGAAATAACAACTAAAAGATCTAAGGATGAACAGAGCTGTTACAGCTACCATGCAATTTGCATAAGGAATAATTACATACTCAGTCGACTGTCACACCATGCCACTACCGTATTAGAGGAAATTTGGGGTCTAAAATGGGCCTTATAAGAAAACGTGCCAAAATAAGTTTTTGTGAGTTGGAATTCAAGAACCAATAGAATTTCAATAAAATAAGTCAACCATAATGGTTGAATTGACACATTTGTCATTAAAAAAACTACTTTTTTTGTTCGTATTTTCGACATATCTCATTGTGTTTTTACTCAAATTTCGATTGGGAGAGCTCGTTGGATGCGGAATTTGATTCCGCATCCAACGAGTACCCACACTGCATACTTTTGAAGGACCCCGCTACCCCAAAAACAAGAAATACCTGAAAAAACGTGATGATGATGTTCTCCAACGAGTTCTCCCAATCAAATTCTGCATCCAACGAGTTCTCCCAATCGAAATTTGAGTAAAAACACAGGGAGATATGTCAAAAATACGAACACAAAAAGTATTTTTTTCTTTCTTCCTCCAAAATTAATCAATATTATTTTATTATTTTAACTATTATTTTATTATTTTGACTATTATTTTATTATTTTAACTATTATTTTATTATTTTGACTATTATTTTATTATTTTCCTTAGGAGGCCCATTTTAGACCCCAAAATTCCTCTAATTGAGATTTCCAAGAGATGCAATCAATAACACATTGTAAATCCACAATTGTTATAGCTTTCTATGAAGAAATAAAATTAACATAACATCACACGACATAATAATTAAAATGCCTAATTTAACTCAGCAATCCCTATGGGAAGGCGGGACCAACCTTCACACAGAGATGCTAGATATAACACACGTTAAAACCCTTAGATATGAAGTAACTCCTTGTATTAAAAAGGAAGATTAATTACACAACTCTTAGTCACAGCTAATACAATGAATTGGTTACGGGTTCAACCCCTGGCTCAGAACAGTTCTCCATATTTATACAATGTAAATCATAACATCCTATCCCTATTATTGGGTAGCCATGAAGATCTTTGATCTTCAGGAGCCCTAAATTACAACAGCTGTTACAACCATGGCAGGATGAAATATAGGAAATATAGGGAAACTATTAATTGACCCAAAAATAATGATATCCTCAGATCACAACTATACATAAGCAGCAACGCACTGTTGACCCCCAAATCTGTCGTATTCTATTGCAACTATCTTTGTACATCTTTTCCTGGAATAATATACTAGGGCCGCATTCCTTGGGCAATGGTAGGATGGATGGAAATCAGCTTGAGCAATGAATGCCCATCCATTTTGTTGCATGTTCATCCCGCTATACCTGCAGTCTCTGTATCTCAAAATACCTTTATAAACCATCATATGTTAGCATATTGAGAGATATAAAGCCTTGATTACCACAATCATAAGTATTAATAAAATAAGACAATAACCAATCATACCTTGGTGGCTTGAAGAGCAGAGTGAGGGAAAAACATCTATTTGGCATACTCAATGGGGTAGGATAGGGAAAAAAGAGGTGAATAAGGATGGTAAAAAAGGGGCCATTTCTGGGCCCAACAACTCCCCCCAACTGTCCTATTGCATGTCCTCATGCAACAATCTCCATTATTCCAAATCTGAATCTTTCACTGTGCTCTATTCATCGAGAGAAGAGAAGCTGTAGGGGAACTCAAATGTCCCTTCTTTTTCTATGAACCCCCTATGGGAAACCCAATATCTCCAACATTGCTGCTCCTATACCTTGGTCATTGAGAAATCCAACCTGTATGGTTTTGCTGGCCACTAGATGAGGGGAAATTTAAATTTCAAGCCCAGCCAATTAGCCCCACACTCCTTGATACATCCAACATAACCCTCAACCCTGAAAAGTACCTGTTCAAAATTTCTAAAATAATAGGGGTCCCTGTTCCTAAGGGTAGGAGAGGCAACCTGCCACCTATGCTTACTGCCTTCCAAAGTTGTTTGTTGATGTATGGATATCTGGTTGATGTAGGTAGAAATAAATTCTTCCTGCAGTTCCATTATATGCCGAGTCTAGATAGGGCATGAGAGAAAACTCCGGTGTCGAGCAAGAAAAATACAAGGATTTTGAGGCTCACTTCGGAACCATAGATTAGAGTGGCCTTCATTGTGAGAAAAGGTTTGAAAATACCTTTCCCACTGAGCATGATTGCTCAGAAAAGAAGCAAAATACCTCAATTGAACATCTCCTAAAAAAGGGACAGGATTTGAATGGCGGTCTAGAGGACAAGCCATCTCATGCAAATACAGTTCACACAACAAATTATGGTCTTCAAAATTGCTTCTAAAAATTGTTTCCAATAATTTTGCTGAGGTTGTTATCTCAAATGATCTCCCTTCTTTCACAACCCTTAACTTAAACCAAACAAATTGTTCAAATAAAAAGACAGGGTAAGAAGAGGAAGGTACCCTAGTGCCCAGGAGTTCTTGAGAAAGAGCATATATATGGTCTTTTTCCTTCTGCATAGACTGGAAATTTTTCAACTCCCTTAGCTCCTTATGTAGTTCTCCCTCTGGAATTCTTTGGGTCATGTATTCTTCTGCCCATTTCTCCTTCAGTCCCCTGATGGTATTTTTATGCTTAGTGAGGGAAACCATCCCTTCTTAGTATTCTTCAACCTAGATATTCCACTTTCTTACTTCCATTCTCAAAATTGATATTTCTCTTGTGAGTTGTAGAGTTTCTCCATCTTCAGGATGCTCATCCTTGTCAGAATCTAGGTCAATAGAATTTTGAAGGGGTTCAGTCCACACCTTATCACCCGATATGCCACATTGGACATCCTGCACATCTGAAGCTATTTATGGGGGTGCTGGTTCTTGTGTAACAGCAACCCCTCCTGGAATTTCTTCAGCAACAACATTCACCACTTCTGAAGATGATGGTTCTTGTGTAACAACATCTTCTTTCTGAGGTTCTCCCTTGGCAACTTTGGCAGCTAACTGTGAGGATGTTGATTCTTGTGGAGAAACTTCCTCCCGAATTTTAATCTTATTCTTTATCTAATAGAGGCCTATTCTTCTTTTTCCTCATGCTGCTGGGATTGGATGTCTTCTTTAGTATGCATATTTTCCTCAAGGATTTCAGTATCACCTGAGGTTTGTGATTGAACTTGTTCATCTTCACCCAAATCCATTTAAGGAATGACATCCACTTTAGAAATGTCCTCTTGTTGCATCCCAGGAATCTCTGCTGTAATTTTCAAGGATGTTGGTTCTTTTGTGGAAACATTCTGATTTATTTCTTTGTCTCCTTGTTGTTGTGATTCCAATTCCAGTATCTCCATTTCTAGAGACAATTCTGGGGTCATAGTACAAATTTCTTCAGTAAATTCCAGAGTGCCTTCAGTCCCTGGTTCTTCTTCTCTCACTTGGACATCCACTTGGACAAGAACATTCAAGGATGATGGTTCTTGTGTGACAGCACCCTGTTCAACTTCATCATTTTTTTGTTGTTTTAGTTCTATGTCTATTATTTATGTGTCATGAGAGGATTTCGGGGTCTCAGTGCAATATTCATCCATAAAGTCAGGGATAAGTTCATCATCTGGTTTTTTTTTTTTTAGGGTTAGTGGGAATTTTGACAGGAATATTCAAGGATGTTGGTTCTTGTGTGGCAGCATCCTGCTCATTTGAAACATCCTTCTCCTAAATTTTCTCTTAGGGAATTTCACCACTTCTCAGATTGGTAACTACATCAAGAATATTTAAAGATGCTAGTTCTTGTGTGACAACATCTTGTTCATCTGCAATTTCCTTCCCATGAAGTTTCTTTTTGGGAGTCCCATCATCTCTCAAATCAGGTTGTCCCTGTCCTTCCATAGTTGTAGGTGCAGACTGCTATGTTGTAAAGGCACAAATTATAACCTTATAACCTGACTCATTAAATATTTCTCCATAGGTAGGACAGACCACTCTTTCTTCCTCATTGCCATCCTCGGTAGGATTTGATCCTTCCAATTGATCTGCAGCTTCAACCAATGTGTGCAGCTTCCTTTCACCCTATTTTCTGCATGCTTCTTTCCATTTTTCCAATTCTTTTCAGAGTTCTTGGACTTCCTCTTTTAATAGCCTATTTTCGAATAGAAGTCCTTCAATTTGAGGTTCTTCTTCAACTAGCCCATGTGGGGCATCAATTGGTTTGAGTTTAAGAATGGGAAACTCAATTTGTGCTTCTAAGGTTGCCCATCTTTCCCTTGGTACTTCTGCTGCTACGACTGACCTGGTTCTTTTCCTTCTTATTGGTGGAGATACCTTAATTTCATCCTTTTTTCATCCTTTGATCTCTTCTTTCTCTGGGGCGTGGGATTTTCCAAATTTATAGCTGAACTGGAAGGGATATCCCCAATTCAAGCATTTTCTTCCTCTTCGGGATGTTCTTCCTCAATCAAGGTTCCTCCCCATTCAGGTGAGGATTCAATGGTCACCATCTTAGTGTTTTCTTCTATTTCCATGGCTCTGTCATCTTTGGGTTCAATTTCCACATCATCTAATGTTGCTCCGATTTCACCTTCTGCTGTCAAAGCTACCCTACTATTTAGTTTTTCCACGAGGTTTTCATGTACATCCTCTCCAAATTGTTTTGCTTGTTCCCCTGGCTGATCCTCTGATCCAGTCTCATCTCCCCCCCCAATTACATTGGAGGGGCTCTGAACTTCCTGATGTTCTACATTCCCCCCCAGCTGTGGATTGACCTACTCTTCCTAATGTTGAATAGGACCGACAAGTAAATGTATGTCCATTTCCTCCTCTATTGGAACACCAGGCAAGGGAGTGGGTTCCTAAGCTTGGGCTGTAAATTGATCCCAAGTTAGGTTATGTTGAGTAAGGGTCCATAAGATTATTAGTTTAATGAGGCCATGGTGGGTAAGTGAGGCGAGTGGGTGCTTGGAAGCTTGGAAAAACCCCACTATATAATGTAAATCATTGAGTAAATAATATGGAATGTTTAACAGAACCCTGTGATGGAGATGAGATAGTAAAAGAAATTAAAAACGATAGACTGTTTGGTACCCACCTTCACACGTGATGTATTTCTTGAGAAAAATGGTTACTTGATTCCATGGCCATGGAAATGACTGTAATGCTACCCCCCTTCATGTCGTTTGAATTTTCTCGCCTTCCCTTACAAACTCCTGTACTGCGGCAGTAGTGGGGGTTCGACGTCAAACCAAGCTCGTCCCTCTTGAGGAAGACCAATGACCTCAGCCACTATGGCTTCAGAGACTTTAATATGTAATCCCCAAACCTCTGAGTGGGTTTCTATAAGATTCAAGGCAAACTGTAAATCCGCTTCATGATGAAAACCATTCAGGCGTTGGAAAAATTTAGTCCAACCCACAGCTTGAAAGATGGTGAAAACTTCAACATTTTTGGTGATTTCTTGCATGTTTGAAGGTTCATAACGAGCCATAATACCCATGTTTCTGTCTTCATAATTATATTGCAGTTCAACGGATTACAAATTCCGGCAATGGAGGTTACAGCACAGAGTATGCATGAACAACTAAGAGGGGAGTTGGGTAAATTCGGAATGTTTCAGTGAATTGGATTATTTGAAATTTCATCCCAAATTGGGAAAGGTGGCGGTTATTAGGTAGCATAATTAGTCATTACGTTGCATGAGCAGAGAGTTAATCGATGCAATAATGGGCATAAAAAGGGAGGTACAACTGATATTGTCAAATCATATTGATACTTAATCAAGTAGTTAATCAAAGCCATACCTTCGAAAATCCACGATGGATGTCCTTTGGAGAATAATAGAATGTGTGATTGAAGTCGTTGGGAAAGTTGTACTCGTGCATTGTGCAGTCATTAAATGTAATCATTATTATAGGGGTGCTATAATAAACTTCTCCGCCAGTGAACCAAAAACCATCATGTTAAAATGGTCGGAAACATGATGAATACTATATTATGAGTCAAATTTTCAGCATTAGGAATCAGAGCCATATCTAGAGGAGTTGTTATCTTGCAAAAATATTTGCCAATAACACAGGAGTCACAACCACAAGCCATAAAGAAATTAAACCAGAGGCGTGGCCTTGAATTATAGAAAAATCAGCCAAATGTAGCAGAGTTGCAGCTGCCGAAAAAGATGTCGCAGCTACCGAAAAATATGTCACAGCTGCGGGAAAAGGATAAAAGAATGTTAGATTGATGGAAATTGACTATGCTATAGCTGCACAAAACAGGATTTGTGGCCAAAAGTAGAACAAGGTCACAGCTGTGGAAACGAAAGAAGGTGGAGTTTCATGGTGTTGCAGCTACCAGAAACGGTGTTGCAGCTACCGAAAACGGTGTTGCAGCTACCGAAAAAGGTGTTGTAGTTGCCAAAAAAAGGTGTTGCAGCTGCTGGAAAAAGGTGTTACAATTGCCGGAAAAAGGTGTCATAGTTGCTGGAAAAAGGTGTTGCAGTTGCCGGAAAAAGGTGTCGCAGCTGCTGAAAAAAGGTGTCGCAGCTGCAACAGATTTATTGAAGGGAAAGGAAAAAAAAATCGGTGCAGGAATTTACAAAGGAATGATTTTTGGTCGCTAGGCCCGATAATGACCACCACTCTCAGGATCTTTCCTGCACAATTTATAAAAATGGATTAAGTGCAAAAGAAAAAGGATAACAATAACAGAAAAAAAAAATTTATGTACAAAGATCCATATGCGATTTACAGTGATTAATTATGGATTGACAGGGGCAGAGAAAATTTCCTACCCTTGTGCTAACTGGTAGTTTGGATCAGCTGCAATTTGTGAGATAAATGAATCCTTTCAAATGGGCTTATGGTACAGTCGCGACTTGTGACCATTAGAAAATAATGGTGCGTGGTTCTCATCGATGGTTACTAGGTGGACTGTACCATTATCAAATACTCTGTCCACTAGGTATGGACCCATCCATCTTGGGGTAGTTTACCCTTGAAATCTCTTTTGAATCTGGAATCATATAATAGTGCCCAGTCTCCCTCATAGAAGACCTTCTTTTTGATGAATCGGTCATGCCAATTGGTTCTCTGTTGCTGAGTTAACACTGTCTGGTCCACGACAGCCAACCGGTTCTCGTCCAGTTCATTCAATTGGTTCAATCTCCTCTTCTGGGCTTCAGTTACATCTAGGTTTACCTCTGTGGCCATCTTAAAAGCCTTAATTTCAAATTCAATTGGGAAGACAACAATTTTCCCATACACTAATTCGTAAGGAGAGAAACTTGTAGTGTTACGCCAAGTGGTGCAATATGCCCATAATGCTTTCAGAAGTCTGTCAGCCCAATATATACAATTTCTCTTAACTATCTTGGTGAGGATAGCTTCAATAACTTTGTTAGTGCTTTCCACCTGGCCATTGGCTTGGGGATGGTAAGGTGAAGCTACCCGATGCTAAATATGGTACTTCCGTAGTAGAGCTTCAAATTGATGCGACATAAACTGTGGTTCTCCATCGGTAACCACTTCCTTAGGTACCCCAAAATGGGTAAATATTTCACTATATAGGAAATCAATCATAGCATGGTTGCTAGATTTCGCCAGAGCCACAGCTTCTACCCATTTCATCATATAGTCAGTATAGACCAAGATGTAGGCTTTTTGTCTAGAATGAGGGATGATAGGGCCAATAAAATCTAAAGCCCATCTATCAAAGGGTTCAATCACTGATTGTGGCTATAGAGGAATTTGATCTAATCTATTGGGCTGACCCATCCTTTGGCAGCTATCACAAGACTGGACATATCTTTTTGCATCCCTAAAAAGGGTTGGCCAATAGTAGCCCATTCTCATCGCTTTTTGCCTTGTTCTTCTATCTACAGAATGCCCCCCACAAGGCTCATCATGGTAGGCCTTCAGTATATGGAATATTTCTCCTTCTCTCACACATCTTGTGATCTCAAGATCAGGACCTGTGTAAAAGAGATGACTGTTTACCCAACAATACCTAGCACTTTGCTGAATAATTTTCCTCTTTTCTCTTTTGGACATATGTGCCGGAAGCTTCCCTTCAACCAATTAATTAGCGACATCTGCATACCAAGGAGAGTGAGCTGAAACTGCAAATAAGTGTTCATCTAGAAAAGAGTCCTCAACAAGGAAATTATCATCACTGTTAGGGAAATGAGATAAGAAATCAGCGACAACATTTTCTTTTCCAGGTTTATCTATGATGGTAATATCAAATTCCTGTAATAATAAGAGCCATCTAGTCACTATGGAATTAGTTACAGGTTTATTCATTAGATAGTTAATGGCAGAGTGGTCAGTGTGCACAAATGTAGGATATCCAGTAATATAATGTCAAAATTTGTTAATGGAGTAAACAATAGCTAAGAACTCCTTCTCGGTGACAGTGTAATTAAGTTCAGCAGGGGCTAAGTTTTTACTAATATAATAAATTGCATAAGGTACTTGACCATCTTGCTGTCCTAAAACTGCTCCAATAGCAGTATCAGAAGCATCTGAAGAAATGTGGAAGGGTAGGGTGCAATTGGGTCCTCTTAAGATAGGATTTGTGGACAGCTTCTCCTTAAGCTTAACAACGCTGTCTGGCATGCTTCATTCCAAACAGATTGCACATCCTTCATTAATAGTGAAAACAAAGGAGAGGCAAGTTTGGAAAATTTTTCTATAATTCTTCGGTAATATCCAGCATGTCCTAAGAAACTTTGCACTTCTTTTTGAGTTGCAAGAGTAGGTATATTTTTTATTACCTTGATTTCCGAGGGATCCAACTGAATTCCATCAACATAGATGAAATTCCCCAATACTACTCCCTCCCTCATCATCATATGGCACTTTTCAGTGCATAAAGAGAGCTAGGTCTATTCATAGCGAGTTAAAACCTTTTTCAAATTTTCCAGTGCTTCTTCAAAAACCTTGCCATAAGGAGTAAAATCATCCATAAAAGTTTCCATACTATCATTAACTAATTCTGAAAATATGCCTATTACATCTCTTTGAAATGTTGCTGGTGCATTACATAAACCAAAGGGAAGCACTCTGTAACCAAACGTTCCCCAGGAACAAGTGAAGGTAGTTTTATCTTAGCCTTTAGGAGCAATCTGAATTTGATTGTACCTGCTAAACCCATCCAGGAAGGAGAAGAACTTCTTCCCTAATAAGGTGTCGAGTACTTGATCGATAAAAGGAAAGGTAAAATGGTCCTTTTGTGTTTCTTTGTTCAGATCCCTATAGTCCATACAGATTCTCCATTTACCATTTTTCTTGGGTTCAATTACAAGCGGGGACACCCACTCGCTGTCTGAAATAGGATATATAAATCCTGTTTCCAAGAGTTTCTAGATTTCTTCCTTCACTATGTCCCTAAGATTGGGGTTCATTCACCATTGAGGCTGGCACAGAGGCATGGAGTCACTTTTAATATAAATATGATGGGTCCATAGGTTAGAGGGAATACCCCTCATGTCTGTATACTCCAAGGAAAATGCCCCCTTGTGTTCTTTTAAGAGACTGATTAGGTGCTTCTGTTCATCTAAGGAGAGGCTGGGGTTAATATTCAGGGTTTTTCTAGACTCTACCTCAATGGGAATACTTTTCAAATTTTTCAATACTAGGATTATATGCGTGTCACTGACTAGTGCTTCTTCTATGATATTTTCTTGTTCTTCCTCACCTAGAGTAATGTTTAGGATTTGATAAACTTCTTTATTGACCGAAGTGGGTTCACTGATGAAATTATTAATGGCATTGTCTTCAGTTTCATCCTTAAAGGTTAAGTCCCTCCCTATAGTTAGTAATGGATGAACACCCTCTTCTTCCTTTGGCTCCATCCATAAAGAAGTTTCAGCTTCTAGGCTCAGCCGAGCTAGAGGATAGAGAGTGAGGTTATTTGACTCAGTGCCATCTGATATGGTCATAGAACCCAATCGACAGCTGATGCAAGCATCAGCTGTGGCTAACCAAGGCTCTCCAAGGATTAGTGGGTGTCCTCCTAGCTGCGACTTAGGTTGTAAAACAAAGAAGTCAACAGGGTACTCACAAGAATCAACTGAGATGATGAGATCATCCAAAATTCCTTCAGGTTTAATGGTGGATCTATCTGCTAGTTCTAAAATGGAGGGGGTTAGTCTAAGATTAGTGAGCCCAAGTTTTCTTACAGTTTCAATTGTCATGACATTAATCGCTACTCCTAAATATACCACTACGTTGGGTATCTGTGTATGCCCAATATGCATAGTGACAATGGGATTCCCAGGATCGTCATATTTGTCCAGAAGGGTTTTTCCTGTTATTAATGCAAAAAATTTCCCTATGACATGAACAGTGGGAGGATATCTACGCTTCCTTCCTGGTTTCCTTGTGCATAGATCCCGAACAGTTCTAGCATAGATAGGTACATCTTGAAGAGCTTGAAGGAGGGGAATTTTAACATAAATATTCTTTAACTCTCCTAAGAGGTTAAACTGAGGTTGTCCCACTACCTTTGGTAGCATTAATCTCTCGGGGTACAGTGGTTGCCTAATCAGCTAGGTAGGCTGTGTGTCACTACATATATCGTTCTGTATTTCAGCCGACCCATTAGTGGGATGTTCAACATCTTCAATGATGGGGGTCGTATTAGATAGATGTTGTGGATTCACCCCTTCGCCATGTACAGGGGATGGAACATCTTCAATGATTATAGGCTCTACTACCTTTCTTGATCGTAAGCGAATATCGTTACAAGGAACAGGAGAAAGGGAGTAAGCAGGCATGTTGATAGTCTCACATTGATGGAATATTTTATTATTTGGGTTAGGTTTAGGTTGAGCAGGTAGTTGAGGTCGTATTGGAATATTAGGGGCAACATTGTTCTACAACTGCAGTTGCGACTGTTGATGAGGATATTAAGGATATTGAGGATATTGAGGAGGGTATGGTTGCTATTGATGTGGAGGTTGTTGAGGAAAATAGTTCCCTGGATGGAAATTCCTCCATCTAAGAGACCAAGAAGTTGGTTGGTGTGGTGGCTATGGTGGTTGAACCCAGGGATTCCAGGAGTTATAATTTTGCATTGAAGGTTGAGAGGGGTTCCATTGAGAATAAGATGAAGGGAATTGTATATTCACATTCTACATATTATTCCAATTATTCATGTTATTCAAAAATGGAAATGATTCTGGAGTCATACCTTGATTTCAAGGCTACCAAGGCTTCTTTTGTGCAATGAAGTAGGCTGGTTCTGCCTCTGGAGTTGATGCCTGGAAAACAGCCTTCACTTGGAGAAGTGACGAGCGTTCTTTTGTGTCATGGTTCATCTCACACAGTTGACACACTTCTACCTTATCAAGTGGGAACTCCTTCAGAGGGTGGTTCTTTCTACATCGAGGATAGAACATGCCTAGTGTGAGATCCTCTATTGCCTGTTTTTGCTTTTCCCTTAGGAAATTGATTTTTGAGGAGAGAGAGCTCAACATTTCTGTTTTGAAATTTTCAAGGAGGTTTCCTATCTCTACACTGGTGGCTCCTCCATTAGATGACTTCTGAGTTCTGTCGAAGACAGCACATTCTAGCTTATCCCATTTTTCCCGCCTGTTATTCTTGGAAGATCCCCTGGAGTACCTTTTACATAATTCCATAATTTTCTCGAAAGACTCCTTGGAGATATCCCCCTTTCCTAGCATGTTTGACATATCTAGGAAATCATCCCTAATCCCAGGAAGTAGGATTATCTTGAGGACATCTAACCCCATGTTCGTCTGTCCAACTCTTTGCACATTGTATAAAAGCCTCTCCACAAAATATTCCATACTTTCATCCTCCTTCAGCACCATTTTAAACAATTCTTCTCTCTTGTCCTTGGTGTTGCAATATTCCTGATATTTCTCCAAGAACACTTGTTTCATCCTGTCCCAATTAGTAACAGTTCTGTCTCCTAGGCTCATGAACCAACATAATGCATTGTCCTTTAGAGTGGCAGGGAAGAGCTTCAGCTTTTGTGCATCAGTGATGTAGTCATAGCTGCGACAGAGGATATCAAACTCAAAAATAAATTTATTGGGATCCTCTGCCACTTTTCCATGAAAGCAAGGCAACACCGATGGCAATATATTTTTCATAGGGGTTGTCCCTTCTGGCTATTGAATTGGGAACTAAAGTGTAGCCACTGTCCCTTCAGGTGGGGAATGATCTTCATGATGATGGTTTTCTCCCATTGCCTCTTCCTCATCAGATTCGTGTCTATTACTCATTCCTTCTTCTGTTTTCTCCTCTTCATTCTTCTTTTCATTCTTCTCTTCTTCCTTCCACTACTCAACAAATTTCTGATGGAACTACGTCCACTCCTCTTTAGTTACAACTTTTTCGTTAATGTGATAGATTGGACCTCGATCAACAGATCTTGCTGTACTAAATTTGTCCTCCTCTGTAGGGGTATTTGAGGATGTTGTAGCAGCTCGTGTGTTATCCATTGTGGATCCTGACACTGGCACCCCAGGATCGGTAGGAATTCTTCTAATAGGTATTTCCTGATAGCGAGCCCTGGTAGAAGAATCAGTTTTGTAAACCAGATCGTCAATGAATGTTATTTTTCCTAATTGTGGACCTCGACCACGACCTCGACTACCTGCATTGTTAGTATTTTGTGGGGTTTTTGGAGTTGTAAGATGATCATGATTTAACCTTCTTGTATTCACGCAACCCAAATCATTCCAACGAAAAACTAAAAGAGACTAAATAGAAACAATTACAGGATGCAGCTATGATATTGTTTAATATTTACCCTCCCCGGCAACGACGCCAAAATGTTGGGCACCCAATATGCAAGTTAATTATAGCTCACATACAGAGTGTGCAATATTTATTTTCAACCAGGGAAGTATTGTATTTCAAGGATAACATCACAATATATGCTTAAACACTAAATTGCTGTAAATGAACAATCCTATTCTCTGTTTAGCTATGTTCATCCCAAGAATCCACTTAATCTAGTTTACCTTCTAAATAATATAGTCACAATTACCTTTGGTTGTTCTTGATCTAGAAATTGAAAGACTCATGAAATCACATCTAGATTACTCTTGCAGAAAATGAGATCCTGTTTACCAAATCATCTAATGATTAACCCAACTATCTTAATTTGATTATTCTAGAAATCCAAAAAGACATGAATTGAGTGCTAGTCTAGGAATTCAGAGTACAGAAATTGAGTTCAACTATACTATGAATTCAAAGTATAGGAATGAAATTATGCAACCATAAAATCAAATAACAAACTACAAGGATTCATGGAAACAACAACTAAAAGATCTAAGGATGAACAGAGTTGTTACAACTACCACACAATTTGCATAAGGAATAATTACCTACTCAGTCGACTGTCACACCATGCCACTACAGATTTCCAAGAGATGCAATCAATAACACACTATAAATAAACAACTGTTACAGCTTCCTATGAAGAAATAAAACTAACATAACATCACACAACAGAATAATTAAAATGCCTAATTTAACTCAGCAATCCCTGTGGGAAGGCAGGCCCTGCCTTCACACAGTGATGTTGGATATAACGCATGTTAAAACCCTTATATCTGAAGTAATTCCTTGTATTAAAAAGGCATACTAATTACACAACTCTCAGTCACAGTTAATACAATGAATTGGTTACGGGTTCAACCCCTGGCTCAGAACAGTTCTCCATATTTATACAATGTAAATCATAACATCCTATCCCTATTATTGGGTAGCCATGAAGATCTCTGATCTTCAGGAACCCTAAATTACAACAGCTGTTACAACCGTGGCAGGATGAAAGATAGGAAATATAGGGAAATTCTTAATTGACCTAGAAATAATGATATCCTCAGATCACAGCTATACACAAGTAGTAGCTCACTGTTGACGCCCAAATCTGTCGCATTCTGTTGCAGCTATCTTTGTACAGCTTTTCCTGGAATAATATACTAGGACCACATTCCTTGGGCAATGTTTGGATGGATGGCGATCAATTTGAGCGATGAATGCCCATCCTTTTCATAGCATGTTCATCCCTCTATACCTACAGTCTCTATATCTCAAAATACCTTTATAAACCATCATATGTTAGCATATTGAGAGATATAAATCCTTAATTACCACAATCATAAGTATTAATAAAATAAGACAATAACCAATCATACCTTGGTGGCTTGAAGAGAAGAGTGAGGGAAAAATATCTATTTGGCATACTCAATGGGGTAGGATAGGGCAAAACGAGGTGAATAAGGATGGTCAAAATGGGGCCATTTTTGTGCCCAACATTAATAATATCATTAATCTTAATGTTAATCTAAACAGAACCTTAATCTTAACATTAATATTAATGTAAACATTGAAATTAAAATTAATGTATTGAAATTAAATGTAATGTATTGAAGTCAACCCTCCCTTGTAATCAACGATTGGATTGAAGTCAAACTTGGCTTGAAGTCAAATTTCAATTAATGGAATATTTTGATTGAAGTCAACTATATATTGAAGTCAACCATGGATTGAAGTAAACATTATATTGAAGTGAACCTTTAACCTTGTATTGAAGTCAACCTTGAATTAAAGTCAACCCTTTCTTGAAGTTACCCTTAGCTTGAAGTCAACCATGGATTGAAGAAAACCTTTTTTTGAGGTCAACCCTTGATTGAAGTCACATTTGCATTGAATTCAACCAAGAATTGAAGGAAACAATGGATTGAAGTCAACCATGGATTGAAGTCAACCTTTGATAAAAAGTCAACCTTGGATTGAATTTAGTCATGGATTCAAGTAAACCATGGATTGAAGTCATTTATTCCAATATTATTAATGTATTTAATACTATTATGAGGGAAATCTATCTTACGGCTGGGGTTTAGAGGTCCACCAACATACTGTGAGGTTGTAGACATATAAACATAATTACAAGCATTTATTAAATAAAGAGATGAGGATTGTGCACCTTATTCCGAAGGTCGATCCTAACTTGGCCTCTTCTCTCCAATGCTCTTCTGCTTCCAATATTCAACACCTGCAAAAAGAAAGCACCTTTCCTCAAAGTGTCTCCAATTATTATAACAAATGAGAAATGAACATAAACAAAGATTGCAATTCAAAAACAAAGTACAATCTAGATCAGGTCTAAAAAAAAATTGAATCATTCGTTACAAAATGATGGAAGGAAATGACAATATTTATTGGAAGAGTTTATAGAAACATTAAAAATCCTCTGCTTAATTAGACTCTACAAGACCTAGCTTTGAGTCCTCTTTCTCCTCTCCTTAATAAAATTTCTCGATCATAAATTTTCCTCCAAAGTTGGTCCCCTTTTCTTATACCCTTCCCCTCTTTTTATAGTTGTTTGTGATAAAGGATTTCAAGGCTAGGATGGTTAGGGAAGTTGGGGAGGTTTCCAAACTGATCCCAAATTCCATTTGATTAATCATCTTTTTAGTTTGAACAGTTATTAATAAAATATGCGACTTGTAATGAAGAAACTTGTGAATAGTATGCCGGTTCCTTTGAGGAAACTCATGTATTCTACTCTTAAGATCCATACACGGGCTACTTGAGGGAGACTCACACATGGTACGCAAGTTTCTAAAAGGAAATTTTCATATTCCAAGTGATTTGATATGGAAAGGTAGATGATACTGGATTTAATGGAAAGTATTAAAGGTCCAATCCTCTTATAAATATAGGCCTACTTCTATCCATGTTGTCCTTTTGTGTAATGACACATTTTTTGTCATTAATCGGACCGAGAGGTTCGATTTTGAGGTATAATAGATTCCCCCTAATGTGTGAGGTCAAAGGGTAAGGATGGATGAAATACATTACAATATTTTAGCTCAGAGGACTTAGAATTTAGTCTTCAGAGGAGTACTTGAAACCAAAAAATAGAGATTATTGTTAGAAAATCATCACCAAGGATTCCATGTTCAATAATGTGGAAAACTGGCTCCTTTAAAAGATACATATATTTCATATAATACAGTCTATAAGGCCACACATATTTACAAGGTGGATAATAGCCACATGAGTATAATAGTAGATATTCAATAATTAGAGTAATGTTACAAATCATGACATAATCTTATTCAACTTAGGTTTAATAAGATGTACACCCAAATTCTTCATTAGAATAAGTACAAATCCTACCATGTGAATATAGTAGCTGAAGTCGAACATGGAGGATTCCATCAGAATATAGGAAAAATAGTTGTACCGACAAGCAATGAAAATGAGACCACGAATATGAAAAGTGGTTCTTGCGGTAATATAAAAACTCAAAGTCTTTGTCATTAGCAGGAGATGATAGGAAGCCATGTGTGAGAGGGAAGGCACTAAATCCTTAAACATGTCACAAGAGTAAACTAGTAGACTAGATAGGGGAAGTTAGGAAAGACCCAGGGATAAACATGACCAAGATTGAGGTATATGAACAGAGGTTTAGGAATCCTTGAGAAGTGAGCACGACACAGAGATAACTCAAGGAAAATTGAAACTTCAAGATAGATAATTGGACTCATCTGCAATGTAGGAGACATCAATAGATTCCCCATGTGCTATAACAAAGAAAACAGTGGAGGAGTAGTAACTCAAAGTGCTATCTGAATTTTAGGAAGTTGGAAATTGAAACATGAGTATTAGGAGGCTCAAATTGGTGCATTGTTCTAGGGACTTGCTGCCAACAAAATTACAGTAAAGAGATTATTTCATTCCTTCCTTTATTTTTAAGTTTTAATGAGTCTAATAAAGTAAACGTGAGACTTTATTCATTTTTGGACAAGATTGAAGAAAATATAGAATATTTCTTAATGAAGCACCGATTCATTGATTTTATGAGCCCAAATCAGTACATGCTCGTTTGTGTTTTCATAATTTCAGAGTCTAAAAACTCCAAAGAAAACTCTAGGGGGGTGCTTTTTCGTAATGTTAGTCTCATGAGTCTGAAAAAGTGTAAAACAATACAAATGATAACTCTCTTAGCTTCCGAAGAACTAAGGTATACATTTTTCGTACTTAGTCCGTAAGGTCCAAAAAAGGGGTAAACTATCACCAAATCGACGCTCCTTCAAAAAACAGCATATAGACTTAGTTTAATGAATGTGAATGAATACAAAATCACTTGGTATGTTCCATTTATTTACAAGTATGGGGCAGTCAACAGTAAACTCAATGCTTTATACTTAGTTTTAATGAGAATGATAATGACATAACTAACACTTAGAATCTTTTTAATAGTTTAATCCAAAGTGTGAAAAAGAAAAATTAAGCTCAAACTAGTTCCTTTTTCATAAATTTAGTCTTCCAGGCCCAAAAAAGAGATAAACCTATACCTGGAAATACTCTTCTAGCCACAATGAACTAGAGTATTCCTTTTTTGTAAGTAATCCACATGGTGTAGAAAAGGGTTAAATTTATACGGATGTTGGTGGTATTTCATTTAATTTAGTGAGTCTGAAAGACCAAGTAGCTCGATGATCTATTCATATTTAAGGAATCATACAAGAGCTTGGAGATAAATCCATATGATGGAAGCCTTATAATGAAGGATGGTTTGCAACAAATCAAGCATGAAGTTCATTGTTTGCATGCAACATGACTATGAAGGCTTCCAACACCTAGAAATAAGTAAAATGGGTTTTGAAATGAAAATAGATGTTCTAACTAGGGTATCCCATGTTAGGTCAATTCTAATCCATGAAAGAAAAATGATGTTTGAAGGAGAAAATAAAGTGATAAATTGTAGTCCATGGATAAAAAGTGAATCCTATGGTTCAAAATAGGATCGAGTATAAATGCAGTATGCAATAGGACCAAATCATACCTTGTATGCTGGGAAAATATGTTCAAATTTCATCCAGGACCTAAAAGACTAACAAAATCAATGCATTATTAGTAAAAAATGTTCATAAATAACCAAAAACTATAGAACAATGGGTCAAAAATTTGAAATATTTTCCACAAATAGTAAAATTGGTTGAAAAACAATTCATTTTGAATTTTACCATTACATAGTGCAATTTTTACCCTCATACTTCAAACACTTCATACGGTGAAACTGCTGGACTAAATCGATTTCTGCAAATTGCAAGTAATTCATCTTTCACTCCTCTTTCATTTCGTACCATTTTTTCAAGATTTCTTGTCATTTTAGTTGTTTTTTTTAAAGTTTGAAAGGGCACCACATGGAATACACAGGTAACCCATTGCAAACTCGCATATTCAAGAAAAATACATCGGTCTACAACAAGAAACCCACGTATGGTAAACTCCTGTCTAATTGCACAATCACATTTTTTACAGATTTGGTTTTTGTGGGAAAATTAATCCTAAAAACCCATGTTTGCAGGAAAGATGGTGCTTGAATGGAGGGAGAGGGAGCATGAGGACCTTGATAGAGAGGCATTGCATGATCCATTAACATTAGCTTCTCTGAGTCGATGTCGTTTGTTTATTTTTTTCCGAATGACAAACATGCACACAAAAATGAGATTATTAGAGTCCCAAGTGAGAATTTGGGATTGTAACACCCTAATTTTACCTTGAATTTTGAGATTGTTATGACTAATATTTGAGGGAAATCTATGAAGAATGATCCGACTGCTTACGATTTTGAAATCTAAAATAAATTTGAATGGACGTGTTTTTGATGGCATCCGGTTTAGGATGACCTGGACTTGTGTGAAGCAAGGAATTATTGATGAGATATTACCTAAGAAGGATTATCTGACATATTGTTGAGTAGATTATGATTATGAAAATGATGCTTACATTTGGGAAATTATGTATGTTGTTATATTATGATTTTAATTATGAATGAAAAATCATGTAAGTTTATCAACGACGATTAAAGTTGTATAATGTTTTGAAAAAATTTAGGTAGCATGTACTTTGATGGCCTACTGAGTGTGACAAGAAAGGCAGGTACATGAAACACAAGAAATCATCGATATGCAAAGACTCTAGTTGAGCCGATGACTATGGCAAGTGATATTAGTCTTGTATATAACATGTTTAAATTGTGATATGTTTGATGCACTACCATGCATGGACTCTGGATGAGTCAAGAAACCTTGACAATTGAGGTTGACTAATGGTTTTGTTAGTTGAATATTATTTATGAGATTTGATGCATGGGTTGTTTTATGTGCAGGTGATGAGATTGTGATTTTCAATTGATCCACATCGAGTGACGGGGCTGAAAATTTATGCCTGTAAGACTAGGAAATTGGACGATGCGATGAACTTTGAATAGGGTGAGGAAAACTCCAGTTCATCAGATGAGTATGTCGTGAGGGTAGGATGCAAATTGATCACTCACGAAGATTATTACTGGGGGGTGCATAATAGGGATTCGACCTTATTCCCCAAGAACCACCTGGCTCTTCCCAGGGTAGGTGAACTAAAGTAACATTGGCTCAGTCGTTATAACCGAGTCCCCTCCTGTGGGAATTATCAGAAGGGCATGCTGAAAGAATATCACCTTGATAATTCTAGTCACGACGAGAATGTGACAATAAACAACATATATTTTAATTAAGGGAAATAATAAATTGATTATAAATAACTTGATAATAATAATAATAATAATAATAAATAAAAGAAATGATAAATAAAATTATAAATAATAAATAAATAAATAAAGATAAATAAAGTGAACTCAATATAACTTAAGAAATCAATTAAAAGAGTAAATTAAGGAACTTGAACTAAAGTTAAAATCTAACTAATCAGAAAAGAATCAGAGAACTAGAGATAACTAACAAGTGGGTTGGTAAGTAAAAATAAATAAATAAATAGATTAAAGTAACTAAAGAGTTAATTGAAAGTGATGCATGGGATGTATGTGAATTTACAAAATGGTTAATAAAAGCTAAAGAAATGGAAGAACGGGGGGATCTTCTTCTTCTTCTTATTTGGTCCTACCATAGTTTGGAGCCCAAACCCTTTGGGTGGCTCTGAGGCGACAGTGGAAGAGTGTGGTTCAGTACGATGTGAGTGAGGTTGGGAGACTTCTAGAAGTATCTTGGTGTTGTACTTCCATTTCTAGCAAGGAATTCTTAGCCCTGTCGAGCTCGAGGCCCCTGGGGAAGGAGATTACCCGTCAAGGTATGATGGGGAGGAAACCTATTGATACAACATGATTGGAAATCCGTCTAGAGCGTGCAACAAAGATTTCAAGAGTGAAAAATTCTAGGAGCACTATAATATCTTAGTAAGTTCCCAAGAGCTCGAAGATTTCAGCAACAAAAACAGCGTTGGCAACACCAACAATTATCGACATATTTTACAGGTTAGATCTATTATGTTGTTTATTTTCTTGTCGTTAATTAAAAGTAAAATATGTGGTCAAATTGATTTATATTTTTATATTCATGCGTGTTAGTGTTGAAAATTTTATGGAGGGTCATTACACATGGTATCAGAGCATGGTTCAAATGTTTGGACTTAAGGGCTTGTTGTTTTATTCCACATCCCTACAGTAGATTTGCCTTTGATTAAAAATAAATTATTGGATTAAATTGATAATAAATTATTTTAAAAAGGCCATGAAGTTTTAAAGGGACATGAAGTTAATTCAGATATTTGGAGTTATCTAACATTATTTCTTTTGAAATACGATCTAGCCTAATATGTAGATATGCTATTTAATTATATAGAGACATAGATCTATATTTTGGGAAGTACTGAAATAATATTCAAAATTATGAGGTAAATCTGCTATTTGAATGTATAATATATTATTGTTGAAGGTAAATGTGTAGATATGTTGTAATTACAAATTAAAAATGAAACCCACATGGTTCACTCTATTTAAAATTTCTTCCCTAAAAATATATTTAATTCCTTAAAATTATCCAGTTAAAAACTTATTGCTAATATATAGGATTTGCTGCATAAATTGTATTTTCATTAATGGAAGATTATTGTATATATTTGCTTATAATCTAGATTCAAATCATGGAAAAAGAGAAAATTTGAAGTTTTTTAAAACGGAATTGCCTCACCTATGGATAGATGGTCAGGAAGGTGAAGGATAAACTGCATTCCATTGACACAAAAATTACCATGCTCAGGCACCACTTTCAAACACTTTGAAGGTTGACCCTAAGGGAATATGAACTGGATTTCGTATGGGGTTGATTGTGGAAATGCTAATGCAATAAACATCAATGATTTTTATTTTTAAACAAATATCGCCGCCTGAAAGAATGCATGCAAATCCTTTAGTCGCTAAAAGATACTAGGGTATCATTTATAAAGTGTTATTACGGTGTTCTGTATTATATCAGTATAAACATATAGTGTGATAAACGTGGGAGTTTTTTTGTGGGCAAATTCACTTTTTTCATCCAGAAAAAAGTTCAATCCTTTTTAATTAAAAACAAAAGACCTTCTAGAGACCAAAATGTAGATATACCATCCACTACATAATTCCTCATATATTGTTCTACAAGGAATTTATATTGATAATGAACAAAAACTATTGCTGCAATCAAAGATCTCTACATAGTCCATCAAAAATACAAAATTTTTCTCCCACCTGCTGTGTGAAAACAACATTCAACATCACAGAGTTACCTAAAAAAGAGGTTCTCAGAATATTCATGGCTCTGAACTCCATCCACAAATTCCTAAACAATGAGAATCCCAAAATTAAGTTTTAATGCCTCCTTCGATAGTCGATTTTCCAGTTGATTATGTTCACGGTAGATGTGCTGACAAGTGAAAGTAATGAAGCCTTCAACTAAAAAATAAATCCTATTACACCAATGGTCAAGGTTTAACACTTTCAAATTTTTCTTCCCATTGACCTGATCTATGACCATCATTGAATCACCATAAACCTAGATTTCAGGAAATCCCATAACACTTGCAACGTATAGCAGACCGTAGAGGGCCAATAACTCAGCTCTAGAGTTAGTATTGTGCCCACAACCCATCCTAATAAAATAATAGTGATCTCTGTCACCTTATGAGATTGCTCCCTCACCACCTGCGTGGTGAGTTGCAGCGCCATCAAAGAACCCTGTGGCCTCCTAACACTGAGGCCTAGGACCAATATCCTTGTGTTTGGTTTTTCTTGACTTGGTTGGATAACTCGCAACCAGATCCAGACAATGGAAAAAAGAAGTCTGAACTGAATGTTGTTTTCCAGTAAAAACCAAAGCATTCCTACTCAACCAGATAACCCAGTTACAAAAGAACAATAGAAAACAAGGCTCCTCACCATTTTTAACCCAATCAGTTAATATATCCAGCAAATCTGTTTCCCCGCAGCAATGAGTTAATCCCAGGTGCTTGAAAACCTGTCTACGAAATGCCTTTCCTAATGAGCAATCCAGAAAAAGGTGTTGTACCGATTCACAATCACAACGACAAAGATGGCATATATTGGGATTGGTCCATCCTTTCCTCATCAAATTTTCCTAGGTACTAATCTTATTTCTCATGCACAACCAAGAAAAACATTTTATTTTTACCTGTATCCGCCATATCCATAAGTCCCGCCAATGCCAACAATGATTGCTATCCCAAGAAGATACAACAATGAATAGATATGCTAAATGGGTTGTAACTTGTCCATTGGATTTTTCAAAAGACCAATTCAAAATTTCGTGAACATTAGAGAGTTTCAAACCAATAAAATGCAAAGATACCTTATAAGAATCCCATTCCTCCTTCCATTGACCTCCCAATTCAATATCTTCAACAGAAAACCACATAGAATCAAAATAAATGCCAGAGCTAGTAGTGTAAATATGATCCAAGGTTACAATGCCATAATCGTGTATATAGTTGATTGGAGCCCGTGAAAGTGTGGACGAGCCCTCCATCCCAAACAAAGGATCAATTCCTGTTTTCACTGCATGTCTTGAGCCCACCTTCCAACATAATGATTTACAAATCCACCCAAGAACTCTGAAGAACCGATTCCAAATAATGGATGTGTTTTGAACAGAGTGTGAACCCAACCTCAACCAATCCAAAAGGGAAAGATTTTTCATATATTTGATCTTCAAAACCTGGTTCCATAAACCATTGCCTGTAACTCCCTTCCACAAAATTTTAACCCTTAAAGCATCGTTGAACCCACTTAAATATTTTATGTTCCAACCTCCCATCACATAAGGACATGTCAATAGCTCCCATTTGGCCAAATACAAGCCCTTCTTAACTGCGCAACCTCCCCATAGAGAGTTGGCCATCAAGCTTCTAATGAAATTCAATATAGAGCAAGGGATTTTCATAAGTGAAAACCAATAAACTAGAAGCGCACCCAACACAGACTTAAAGATAACAAGTCATCCCCCAAGAGATAGAAATCTATAGGTCCAGTGACAGATCTTTTTCTCAAAACTCTTGATCAACCAACCCCAGTCCGCCACCCTATAATCCAACGACTTGAGCCAATATCCAAGATATTTGAAACCCTTTTGGATGGGCTCCATCCGGTCTGGAAGATTAACTTAATATGCTCAAGAATGTCAAAGGCCAAATTGTTGCATAAAAAAGATGATTTATCAGAACTTATTGCAATACCATTAGTAGCCATAAAGAGATCAATAATGAATCTGAAATGTTTCCATTCCATGTAGGAACCAAAACCAAAAAACATCACATCATCAACAAATAGAATGTGAGTGATTGATAGTGTGGATGAAAGATTAATGCCCTGTATCCTTCCCAAGTGCTTCTCCCTACAAATAATAAGGCTTAAACCCTTGATCATCAAAATAAACAACAATGGAGATAATGGACACCCCTGCCGAAGTCCGCGACTAGCAGTGAAGTAAGAAGAGGGTCTACCATTAATTAACACCGCAGAATTTGCTGTGGAAACATACTCCATGACCGAGTTAACAACATCCACGGTTAAGCCAATATGAAACAGAACGAGTCTCAGAAAGGTTCAATTTACGTGGTCGTATGCCTATATCATGTCCATTTTGAGAATGCGAGCTTCCAATATTTTATTTCTAACTGAGTGCAGGACCTCATGGGTGATCCTGACCGCCTCATGTGTTTTCCTTTTCTTCAAGAAACCAAACTATTACTTCGATAGAAAATCAACAAGAAAAGGTTTCAATCTCTTAAAGGCGGATTCACTTATGGTGAGGGTCGTTACACATTTGACCACATAATTACTCATAACGATGACATATGCTATTAGCATGAAAATAAAAATAAAAATGAGAATTAAATGGATGTTGGGTAAATACATATACACACCGAGATTGTAGATTATTGTAGAGTTACCTTGTACTATAAATAAAAATATATAATAATATTACAAATTAAAAATAAAAGAAAATTTAAAATATAAATAAAAAAAATTAAACAAAATTAATTGTGGGCAATAAAATGTGAATTTTATTATTATGAAATGATAAATTACCTTAAATTGCATAGAGTGTCAAAACTCATAATAATGAAATATTTTTATGATATAATTGATTTTATAAATAATTTAGCATTATGTAAACAACTTACTAATCTTATAGCTTATTTACCTGATTATGGATATCTTGTGGAAGCATGTGCGCATATTATTGAAATTAAAAGTGCAATAAATGTGAATATATAATAAAAGTTAGAATATCGTTAACATTATGGTTAGAAGAGGGGTGGATTAATGAGAAATCGAATCTATGTTTCACAAATAGAGAGCAATGTTTTTACTATTAATTTATAGGACATTCAAATAATAGGGCATTCAAATGTTAGCAATAATTCTATTTACTATTTTTCTTTATTATTATTATTATTAAAAAAACCCTTATGATGTTCTATTGGTTAATACTTATGGGTTTTGGGAAGTTATTTCATGTTTAAAGGGGGCAACATTGTCCTTTATATTGTTTATTAGTGGTTAAAGCTTATGGGTTTCAGGAAGTTATGTGATGTTTAAAGGGGGCAACATTGTTCTTTATTCTTTTATTATGTGGTTATATAATGCTTAGGAGGCAGTTAGGTTGGTCTAAACATTATTTAGGTTATTATTTAAGGATTTACACAAACAGGGCTTTATGAGTAGGTTATTTGTGTTTTTGTATTTGTAAAGATATATCTAGGTCTTCTTTATATATATATAGTTTAAAGAGTAATGACTTAGTATAAACTAGCAATTGTACCTAGGGGTGCAATAAAAGAAAGTCATGTTGTAAGCTAAGCAAGAAGATGTGGACATATACAACAAGAAAGAGAATTTGAAGTGTTGAACCACAAATTTTAGTAAATAAAATGTTATGGTTGATCCAATAATTTAAAACATTATATTCTTCACGTAATTGGCCATTACATTATTGGAATTTCAAAAGTAATCATGAAAATTATTTTTCTCTCATCAAAATGACAATGAATTGTTAGTTTTTGTAGCTCATTGTAGATGCAAAATTTTTATGGATCTATTGTAGCTGCAACAATTCTCCCCAAATTTCTTAAATTTTGGACCCCTCCTCATGATTTTGCTTTGATCGTTGAATCCTTTGAGTTGTTGGTTTTTGTTTTAATTTTTAATGGCTACGAAAGCTTAACTCTTGACCAAGATTCGGATTTTGATTGCGTTAGAGTTTATGGTGGATGGCAGATGTTTAGTTTGATTTTGCTTGTTGATCGAACTAGTTGTTCTGTGCTGTGGGTCACCGCAGCGGAGGTATGACAGGTCGCTGTCCATTGTTGAATGTTTAAAGCTAACTGAAACACTTGGTTTTTCCATTGGATCGGGATTTTTTCTTGTTTTGATCGGAATCCCTAACCTTTTTCCCGTCCGCCATTGCGGCTCCTAAAGCAATTTAGCACCCGAAGTTCAAATCGTTTCGACTTTCGATTAGCGTTTGCCTGTTTAGCCGCGAAACCGAAGCCGTTTCTCATCCGCCGTTGCGGCTGTGGAAGTCATTTGGGCCCCGAAGTGCAAATCCATCCGACTTTCGACTTGCATCGCATGTCTCTAGCCTTCTCTTTTCCACCATTGCGGCTCTCAAAGTCCTTCAGCTTCTGAAGTGTAAAGTCGTCCGACTTTCGACTAAGGCCTTTTCCCGCCCACGTTTTGCTTACCTGCAGCTTATTTCTTTTCCACCGTTGTGGCTGGAAAGAAGTTTAGCCCCTGATGTTAATATCCTCCGATTGCCGATTTTAAGTTTTCTCGCCTACGGATTGGTCTACCCTTCCGGTGTTGGTATTTTAGCTGCCGATAAGTTTCCCTTTTGTTGCCGCTGGTAATGTTGTCAGGTCTGGAGATGGTCGAGGTAGTAGTGTCGGCGACTGATGAAATTCTGATAATGCAATGGTAGTATGCCTGGCGATTTCCTTGTGGAATAGTCGTTTCAATTGGTAAAATTTGCTATTGTTGAATGATGCTTGTCGATTGATTGCAGGCAGTTTTTGAGGAGATCGGTCAATCTACCGTGGTGCGGAGAAAGACGGACCGTTTGGCAGAAGCATAACGGAAACCAGGGGGATCGCCAAGAGGACCAGGGGAGTAAAAATATGAAATCCGGAGCTATAAAGGTGCGGACCCAAAAAAAAACTGATCAGTTACCAAGTGGTTCATGATTGCATACAGACAAGATAGAGGAATGTGAAACGTTTGGGACACTGAAAGATCATACGTCTGGGGGAAACTGAAGCGCTCTGTAATTGTAGTTTAAATATTTGAAATTAGGACTTAGAGAGGACTTTTTCCCTGGAAAAATGTGTATACTCTTTTGCTTGTAAGAGGAACTACTTCGTTTTACAGTTAGAAAGTGCAACTTTTGCCTGCTCGAGAGAGTGAAATGTGGAATGTATCAATGCGACTCAATGAATAATGTTGAAGAGGAACTATTTTTTTTTCAGCTGTGTTTCATTTACTGTGAGAGTATTTAACTTTCTGAACCTATGTTCTTGTTGAAAGTTCTTTAGTATCTTTTGGGATGTTTTCCACTGTGAGTAATAAATGTTGTTCATAAAATAACTAGCTATCTGGTTGTTTAAATATCTGTAATTGTTCGTGTGTCTTGAAAGAAGTGTCAGCTAACTGTAACTCTTCATAATGCATGTACAAAATGTATTACTCACTTACAAGTGATAATCCTACTCCCTAGGGATAGTTTAGGTAGTTAGTTTCTTTTTCTTGTTGTCTGTGATTGGGATGCTAGTGAGTCTAAGACGAGAGGTAAGAACCTGCACATCACATTGTGACCGCTCCTCGCATCTTATCACCCTGCATTGTTAATTAGGCACTTGCATTTCATAACTTAAGTCAATAATAACAAAAATTCAGTGGACTGGGCCGTAACCGGTAAAGCCTTTGTTTTGTACTTGCCCTACGGTAGCTGGATCGCAAACCGGATGGATTCCATATACCAAACAGTCAACGGGCTAGTTGGGAACATTGATTGGGGAGAATCCCTTACTGTTGTTACCTGCGAATTTCGAGGCCTCAATAGTTTTGGCACTAGAAGGAGGGCCGCCAGTGTATGGCTAGCCGAGGAAACCCGTTTTCCCGAGAATATTCCATCGGTAATAGTTCTAAAAGCAGTGGGTTTCATAATCCAATTCCGGAAGAAAGAGAACATCTATATTCTGTTGGCAACGAAATTGTTAATGATCTGAGAAGACACACCAGGGCATATGTAAAGAAGATTGGAGGATTGCCAATCATCCCTGAACTACCCAGAAGAGAGTATAAAAAGAAAGATCGTCCTGAAGCAGAAGGCTCAGTGTTGGTTGGAGACTGGGAAGAGCTCGTATAAACAGCCTTACAGGAAGTTGTGCTACCTTTGAATCAAGAAGGCCCAGAAACCCCTCACAGTTCTCCTGCTCACACTCCTGTTGGTTCACCTCCTCACTCTCCACCCAGACTCATGGCTGGCGTAAATGCAAACTGACCACCTAACCCGCCAAATCCACCACCTGCATGGAGAGCCAGATCACCATTAAACCTTACACCTCCCTTACATGACCTACCTCAAGCCTTTGACAAGATGTTGCCCAAGTTTGATCCCGATGAGAAAATACTAGTAGATGATCACCTACAAAGCTTTTACTTGGCAATTGAGGGATTAAGGGTCGGGGAACATGAAGACGTGGTATGCAGACTATTCCCGCATACCCTTAAGGGAGCTGTAACGTCATGGCACTTTGGATTGCCTGCTAACTCTATCCCTGATTGGGATACCTTCAAAATAATTTTCAGAAGTAAGTATGCAACTCAAAAAACTCATGTAGCTCTTATGAAAGGGCTGTGCACGTTGAAGAAAGAAAGAAAAGAAAAAGTGCACAGTTTCACTCAAAGGTTTGCAGCATATCTCAAGAACTTCTCTAAAATAGATAAGCCTTCAGAAAAAGTTCTTATTGAATACTATACTTCAGCTTTAGGCCCTGATTTGGCCATGTTTGCCAAAGGTAGGGCCAAGCCTACTTTGACAGAAACCTATGAATAAGCAGAAGTGGTGGAAGCTGAAAGAGAGAGCATTGAAGACTATCCAAAACAGTCTGGAGAGAAAGGCACAGGAAGAAAAGCCTTATTGTTTACTAAGCCTAAGGAAGAAAAGTCTCCAGATTTGGAAAATATGGCCAAAATGATGCAGAAGCTTTCGAATAAAATCATAGATATGGAGAAAGAAAAGGAAGCACAAAAGTTTTATAAGCCATATTATAAGAAAAGAGAGGATAACCACCAGTCTCAACCTCCTCCGCACAAAACTACATCTATGAATTTAACAGAGGTAGGCTTGGATAATTTTTGCATGTTCCACCAACAGCTACACTCTGAGAAGAATTGTCCGCAGTGGATAAATTCGATGACGTTGGTCATGAATCAGTTGTTAGATTCTAGATTGACAGAAGAGGGAAATGAAGAAGAAAAGAAGATTCTGCTTCTACGTCTACTAAAGAACAGGAAGAGGAAACCATGGCCTTATGGAATTCTGTCTCACTATTTGATGCTGAAGAAGAAAAGACTCAGGGGTGTGAAGACGTCATGGAAACCAACGTAGCCACGAGGAGCCAAGGGACGGTTAAGGAAGACATTCTTATACTCCCAAGGATTAAGAGGCTGTAGAGAAATGTTAAGAAGAGATTTCAAGACAAATATTTGGCTGATAAAATTCCATATTTCACTATTACCAGCCAAAATCCTAGGCAGAGTGACACGCAGGCCAAGCCCAGTAAAGAAAATGCTGGAAAACCCCATCTCATTGAGCAGCCGATGGATTACGGGATTGTGGAGGACTTAAATAAGATAAAAGCGTCTGTTCCACTATTCAAAATGTGTAAAATGCTGCAGGAAAAAGAAAGATTGTTGAAATCACTTGAAGCATCAGATAAGAAGATTCCTGCTAACAATCAACCTCAAGAAGAGGAGGAAATTGGGGAAACCAGCGTGGGAGGTAAGTCTAAAAGCAAACATCCACCTTTCCTCCTCATGTTTGAAATTTTCAATCATAATGTACATAACTGCTTGGTAGATTCAGGGGCGTTAGTAAACGTTATGCCCATATCAGTCTGTAAAAAGATCAATGGGTAGCCTAAGCCATCCACGTGGAGGGTGGTTCAATTGGACAGAACGGATGTAAAGGTAATTGGTGAGCTGGAAGATGTCCTAGTTCGTCTGGCATCTAATGACAAAGTTTTCCAAGTTATTAACATTGTGGTGGCTGATATACCAGATGCTTATGGTCTCGCCCTAAGCAGAGATTGGTCGGCCAAATTAAATGGATATTTCGCCTCCGATTGGTCACATCTGTGGTTTCCATACAAAGGAAGTCCGAACCAGATCAAGATTTTAAGAGAGCCTCACATGAAGTACAATGTTACTCAACTGGAGGAGAAGAATGTACCAGTGGATTTTGTATTGGGAAACTATTTTATTGAGTTGGAACCAGGTAATTACCAAGCAGAAGAAGCCAACAACACATCTGATACCCAGCCTGATCTCCTTCGATTCTCACAGGATGATGAGATTGACTGTAAAATAGTAGACTTAGCAGTAGGAGTAGATTCATTTTCAGTAGTTAATGAATTTTGGACTTTATTTTTCGATGGCTCTAAGACATTAGAAGGGTCAGGAGCTGGATGTGTCCTGATCGACCCACAGAATAATAAACATTTCCTTTCATGTAGATTAGAGTTTGAGTGTACTAATAATACAGCTGAGTACGAAGCACTGGTGCAGGGACTAAAGAAGGCAATTGAATTAAAGGTAAGTAATATAAAAGTTTTTGGGGATTCTGAAATTATTGTGAAACAAATCTGGAATCAAATACATTGTATTTCTCCTCACTTAAAGGCTTACCAGAATGAGGTATGGGATTTGCTGAAATATTTTAATACATTTAACATTATTTCAATTCCAAGAATTAAAAACACAGCTGCTGATCTGTTGGCCACATCAGCCGCTAGACTCGTACCCACTAATAATCGATGCGTTGTTGAACTGCTTTTCAGGCCCTCTATACCTGATATGATTACGAACCTATGAGTGTTCGATGATGACCAGTAGATCAAAGAATGTTTAATGAATGATGAAGTGTTTAAAGGAGCGATCATAGACGATGAAGGGCATTAGGCTAAGATGAAATATGATAATTTCATTCCTAAAGGAGTCAGAACGTTGGAAAAAATGTTCGATTTAAATGAAAAATTCAAAATACCACCCAACGTGAAGACCCACAGCTCATCTCTGCAGTTTGAGTTGATTAATTTAGGGACTGAAACGAATCCTAAATTTGTGAATCTCAGAAAAGGCTGTTCACCAACGGAAAGAGACAAGTTCGTCAGTTTGTTTAAACAATATAAATATGTTTTTGCATGGACATACGAAGACTTGAATACATATGATACTAGTATCATCAAACACATCATCCCCATTAGAGTAGGCGTCAAGCCATATCAGCAGCCATTGAGAAAAATGCATCCAAAGTTGGAACCGCTGATTTAGAGTGAAGTGAAGAAATTATTGGATGCTAGAATCATTTTTAAAGTTAGACACTCTGAGTGGGTGTCAAATCTGGTACCAGTTAGAAAAAAGTCTGGAGAAATCAGACTTTGTGTGGATTTCAGGAATCTAAACCGTGCTTCTGATAAAGATAACTACCCTGTGCCACCCATGGAGCAATTGCTGCAAATGGTCTCTGGTTCTGAACTGTTTTCATTATTAGACGGCTTCTTTGGCTACAATCAAGTATTAGTATCCGAGGAAGACAGGTTGAAGACAACGTTCAGAACCAAGTGGGGTATCTTTGCCTATAGAAGGATGCCCTTTGGGCTTATAAATGCTGTAGCAACATTTCAAAGGGCTATAGACATAGCTTTCCATGGGCTGATTGGCCGAAGTGTTGTAGCATACCTTGATGATATTACAATATTCTTGAAGATAAGGGGAGAGCACGCATTTCACTTAAGGTAAATTTTCGAACGCTGCCGTAAGTATGGCATTTCACTCAATCCTAAAAAGTGTGTATTCACTGTCATGGAAGGAAAGTTGTTGGGCCACATACTTTCAAAGCAAGGGATCTCCATTGATCCAGAAATAATTAAGGCTATTGAACAAATCCCCTTGCCCCATAATAAAAAGGGGATGCAATCCTTCATGGGAACCATAAATTTTGTACGAAGGTTTGTGCCTGATTTCACCCAGAACGTTAAGCCGCTGCAGCAGATGGTCAAGCAGAATGCACAATTCAAGTGGAATGAACTTGAGAAGAATGCTTTCAGAAAAATTAAAACTACTGTTGCACATGCACCCTCCTTGAAAATCCCAAACTTTGACAAAGACTTTATTCTGTATACATTTGCATCCGATGATTCACTGGCAGCCGTGCTCACCCAGAAAGAAGAAGGGGGGGATGAATTCCCAATATCCTTTATGAGTACTGGTCTACAAGGGGCTGAATTGAACTACCCAGCTATTGATAAACAAGCTTACGCAGTATTCAAAGCAGTAAAGCAATTCAGGCCTTATATATTAAAGAATCGAACCAAGGTAATAGTTCCCTACCCAGCAGTAAGATCTCTTCTTATATAGAAGGAATTAGGAGAAAGAAGAGGTAACTGGGTAACAACTCTTCAAGAATATGAACTTGAATTCAAGCTAGCCTCTATATTTAAGGGTCAAGGGTTGTGTAAATTGATGACTAAAAGTGGGAACAATGAAGAACAAGCCTGGGAGGATGAGGCTAAGTTACATGTAATGGATGTATGTCCTTTATTTACAGCTCCCGAGTCTTGGTATAGAGACCTTGGGCATTACTTACAGGCAGGGTTGTTACCTGAACATTGGAATTCCAAGCAAAGAAGAGCGCTACGTATTAAGTCATCCTCTTATAAAATTGTGGAAGGGGTATTGTTCAGAAAGAATTATGACAGGGTTCTTCTCAGATGCCTAGAAAAGGAAGAGGCGAAGAAAGTAATGACAGAGTTGCATGATGGGCCGGCTGGGGGACATTATTCAGGAGACACTACAGCCCACAAAATCCTCAGGGCAGGTTATTATTGGCATACACTCTTCAAAGATGCACATGCACATGTCAAGAGATGTGACATCTGCCAAAGGTGTGGTGGGAGACAACCTAAAGCAGCAGCACCCCTAAAGCCTGTAATGATCACGGAACCATTCGAGCAATGGGGACTAGATATTATTGGAGAAATAAAACCAAATTATTCCCTCCAACACAAATACATTTTGACTGCGACTGATTATTTCACTCGCTGGGTCGAAGCTATCCCACTATGCAAGATAAATGAAGATGAAGTCATCAGCTTTCTGCAAGATCACATTATGACCAGGTTTGTAGTTCCAATTTCGTTAGTTTTTGATAATGCTAAATACTTTTCATCAATTAAATTAACTGCTTTTGCTCATGATAAAGGAATAAAATTGCATTATTCTGCTAACTACTATCCACAAGGGAATGGCCTGGTTGAATCCTCTAATAAAAATCTGATTAGAACCCTAAAGAAGACTGTAATAGAAAACCAAAGGAGTTGGCACTCAGCATTACCAAATGCCCTTTGGGCTGATAGAGTCACCCCCAAGTCTACAACTGGAGTGTCTCCTTATACCCTTGTCTATTGTAAAGAATCCATTGTTCCTCCCAATATCATGCTACCATCTTACATACTAGCTCAAGACTCTAGAGGGTCTGATGATGAAATTTTACAGATAAGAATATATAATCTCCTGAAAGCAGAAGAGGCTAGATTGAAAGCCAAAGGATGCTTTAAGCAACAACAAGAGTCAGTTAAGAGATGGTTTGACAAGCATAAAGCTGGGACAAAAGAATTTGAAGTAGGAGACTTAGTCCTCAAATGGGACCACCCCCATGATGAGAAGGGAAAGCATACCAAATTTCAGCAGTTGTGGGTAGGCCCCTTTTAGATTGCAGCCAAGCTTGGTCCTTCTACTTACAAGTTGCAAGATCTGCAAGGGTGGGAGGAGAGCCTACTAGTAAATGGTTTGGTTCTCAAGCCTTATTTTTCCTGAGTTGTTTGTTTTCTTTTGTCTTGTGTATAAATAATCCATCTAGCTGTCTTTTGAGTCATGTTTTTTAGTTTGCTTTAGTTTGATTTTTCTTGTTTTCAATAAAGGGGACGAACCCGCGGTTGCTTGGGGAACATCAAAATTTTTGGGAGTGATGAACATTTCAGTGATTAGACTATGGGTTGTTGTTTATATAAAAGAACTTCTTCCAGTTTAGTCATTTTCTCAAATAATTCTGTGTGCATTGAAGTCCTTCTTAATCCCTGTGTAATAAACCGGATTCAGAGAGTCTGGAATACTATGTTGGGCTCCATCCACGTCACATTTAAAATGTTCTAAGGAGTGATAGTAGAAGACCCATGGAAAGGAGCAAGGTGAACAGTATGTTAAACATAAATGATCCCATGCCAAGAAACGAATGCCAAAGGGCAAATAAAGAGAAAAAAAAACTCCTATGAAAGCATCATAAATTAAAGCAGGTGTTGAACCATAAATACTAATTTGCCAAAAGATCCTCTCCGTCCGTGAGCTGAAACTTGAAGTACACCACTCACACAAAAGGACACTATGGGATAGAGGACCCTGAATTAAAATTCAGTAAGAAAGGCGTACATGAGGACTCATATGAAAAGGGACAAAAGTCCAAAAGCACAAAAAGTGCTAAAATGGCATGGGAACGAGGAACAAACGAATATTTCTATTTACCATGTGCTACAATATTGTGGTGTCCAAGCTGTCAGCTACCTGAAGACAAAGGTAATAATGAAACACATTTTCTGGCCTCAACAGAGTTATCTAGACTTGAAAATCTTGGTTTCTACTCTCCCGAATTGGACTATTATCAATGATTGAAGGTACACACTTCCGGCGTTCGAGAAATTCAGATAGCTGAAAGAATTCAATAGGATGATTTTGTTGTTAAAACAGTCTGTCACTCAAAGGTAAATCGCCCAGAGATCTAGGTTCACCAGGTAATCGCCAATTGTTGCAGCTGCAACAATTCTCCCCAAATTTCATAAATTTTGGACCCCTCCTCATGATTTTTCTTTGATCGTTGAATCCTTTGAGTTGTTGGTTTGTGTTTTAATTTTTAATGGCTACAAAAGCTTAACTCTTAACCAATATTCAGATTTTGATCGCGTTAGAGTTTATGGTGGATGGCAGATGTTTAGTTTGATTTTGCTTGTTGATCGAACCAGTTGTTCTTTGTTGTGGGTCGCCGCTGTGGAGGTGTGACAGGTCGCTATCCATTGTTGAATGTTTAAAGCTGACTGAAACACTTGGTTTTTCCATTAGATTGGGAGTTTTTCTTGTTTTGATCGGAATCCCTAACCTTTTTCCCGTCTGCCGTTGCGTCTCCTAAAGCAATTTAGCACCCGAAGTTCAAATCATTCCGATTGTCGATTAGCGTTTTCCTGTTTATCCGCGAAACCGAATCCATTTCTCATCCGCCGTTGCGGCTGTGGAAGTCATTTGGGCCCCAAAGTGCAAATCCGTCCAACTTCCGACTTGCATCACATGGCTCTAGCCTTCTCTTTTCCGCCGTTTCGGCTCTCAAAGTCTTTTAGCTTCCGAAGTGTAAAGTCGTCCGACTTTCGACTAAGGCCTTTTCCCGCCCACCTTTCGCTTACCTGCAACTTATTTATTTTCCACCGTTGCAGCTAGGAAAGCAGTTTAGCCCCCGATGTTAATATCCTCCGATTGCCAATTTTAAGTTTTCCCGCCTACGGATTGGTCTACCCTTCCGGTGTTGGTATTTTAGCCGCCGATAAGTTTCCCTTTTGCCGCCGCTAATAATGTTATCAGGTCTGGAGATGGTCGAGGTAGTAGTGTCGGAGACTGATAAAATTTTGATAATGCAATGGTAGTATGCCTAGCGATTTCCTTGTGGAATAGTCGTTTCAATTGGTAAAATTTCCTGCTGTTGAATGATGCTTGTCGATTGATTGCAGGTAGTTTGTTAGGAGATCGGTCAATCTATCGTGGTGCGGAGAAAGACGGCCCGTTTGGCAGAAGCATAACTGAAACTAGGGGGATCGCCAGGAGGACCAGGGGAGTAAAAAGATGAAATCCAGAGCTATAAAGGCACAGACCGAAAAAAAAAACTGATTAGTTACCAAGTGGTTCATGATTGCATACAGACAAGATAGAGGAATGTGAAACGTTTGGGACACTGAAAGATCATACGTCTGGGGGAAACTGAAGTGCTCTGTAATTGTAGTTTAAATATTTGAAAGTAGGACTTAGAGAGGACTTTTTCCCTAGAGAAATCTATAAACTCTTTTGCTTGTAAGAGGAACTACTTCATTTTACAGTAAAAAAGTGCAACTTTTTCCTGCTGGAGAGAGCGAAATGTGGAATGTATCAATGCGACTCAATGAATAATGTTGAAGAGGAACTATTTCGTTTTCAGTTGTGTTTCATTTATTGTGAGAGTATTTAAGTTCCTGAACCTATGTTCTTGTTGAATGTTCTTCAGTATATTTTGGGATGTTTTCCACTCTGAGTAATAAATGTTGTTCATAAAATAATCAGCTATCTGGTTGTTTAAATATCTGTAATTGTTCATGTGTCTTGAAAGAAGTGTCAGCTTACTGTAACTCTTCATAATGCATGTACAAAATGTATTACTCACTTACAAGTGATTATCCTGCTCCCTAGGGATATTTTAGGTAGTTAGTTTGTTTTTCTTGTTGTCTGTGATTGGGATGCTAGTGAGTCTAAGACGAGAGGTAAGAACCTGTGCATCACATTGTGACCGCTCCTCGCATATTATCACCCTGCATTGTTAATTAGGCACTTTCATTTCATAACTTAAGTCAATAATACCAAAAAGTCAGTGGACCGGGCCGTAACCGGTAAAGCCTTTGTTTTGTACTTGCCCTACGGTAGCCGGACCGCAAACCGGACGGATTCCCTATACCAAACAATCAATGGGCTAGTTGGGAACACTGATTGGGGAGAATCCCTTACTGTTGTTGCCTATGAATTTTGGGGCCTCAACAGGACCTATCTACTAAATCAATAAAAATAATTCATTATTGATAAAGGCTGGGGAGTAAAATATTATTTCAAGATTAACTTTGCACAAATTAGGAAAATTGATTTTGATAAAATTTGCTTGCATTCAAAGGTGAAGTAAGTGATTTTCTGTTATAATTGAACATGCAGTCTATGGTTATGATGAAAAATAAGGCTTTTGTTTGTCCACCTATAGGGTGTAACCATGGAAACCTTTGATGCTAAGACCATAATCTAAACACTCATGGAAAGCGAGAGAAATCAATCATTTCACATGGGTGTATTTTTTATCTGCTCACTACTCCTCACTCCACAACCCACTCCTCTCTTATGTCCACAGCGTAGCTCCACCTTCCCCCTTCTCCCACACAGACCTCCACAGGGCAGCACCTACCTCAGCCGACCATCTACCCTACCTCCTAGATTCTTCCACTTGTCACTCCTATCCATGTTGTTAATGGTATATATTCATTGTTCTCTTTTCAAAACCATTATTTACACCATTTGTGAGTCAAAGTTAAGCATTTACATGTCATTCCTCTTAAGCAAATACCACTAAATTTATGCATTCGAATATGAATATTCAAAGCTTTAAACCTCCGTGGAAAAAATCTTAACCATATCAAATGACAGTAAATGAAGTCTAATAATAGTCCCTATACTCTATTTGACAAGTTGGGAGGGTTTCATAAGAGTTGGAGGGCCATTTCTGCCCATACCTAGGGGAATTATAACATAAATTACTAGTAATGTTACCTTTTTACCAATATCCCAAAATCAAGTTGCAAATGTCTATAACCTATCATAAAGTTATTAGAGAGTCCATTAAGTGGTCCTAAGACTCCCCATATCAGTCCCTAACCAATTTAAGACCCTCTTATTCCATTTGAATCCCCTAGAGTCAAGACTAATCAAGGCATTTTTTCCCGAAATTCTGCCTTTGGTGGGAATTTTCAAATTGGGTCATTACAGGTTTTCCCCACTTATAAAGACTTCATGGAAGAAGCACCTAAACCTAAAGCTGAGCTAAACCCAAAAATAATAATTATTGAAAATCACCCTAGTTAAAGCCAAGCTTGTATGCATCTTTCATAAGTTTCTCTATTTAAACTGTCACAATTTCAGATATCTTATATAGCTAGGTTGTCTTTAGATATCTCTTAGCACAACTTATTTTGAGTGGTAGATCTCTTCTCTTTGTTTTTCCTTTTTCTGAAAGGTTTTGTCTTTGATATGATATAATGTTTTTCAAATAAATGTTTTTCAAAGAAGTTTGGCCAGTGAATTCTGAGTGACACACCTCTTTTATTTTTTCTAAAAGGTTTTTCCCTTGATATGATACAGTGTTTTCCTAAAAAAAATTTCCTTTGATATGATACAATGTTTTTCAAAGAAAAAGTTTAGCCTGTGAAAATACACGGTAGAAGCTAACAACACTTCATTATGTTTTTATTATTCATAAACTGATTAGGACTCACACAAAGCTAACAACTTCTTGTAATTACCATCCTTCAACAACATTCTCCAATATAAAGGCTTTCTACCTGATAAATGTACAATACTACAAATATAAATTGTAAAATATAAACTCTACCTGATAAATATACAACTTGTAAGATATAAGCTCTACCTAATAAATGTACAAGGATAACCTGTAAGATATAAGTTAGAGACATACAATATGTTTTTTTGTTGTATATTAGGAAACATTAGGAAGGAAGGAGACAAACAATATGTTCTTTTCAGTATATTAGGAAACTTGAGGAAGGATAACCATTAAGATATAAGCTCTACCTGATAAAAGCTAAGTAGATGAACAATATGTTTTTTTGGCGGATATTTGGAAACATGAGGAGACATTGTGAGATATCAAAATTTAACAAATTTCTGTAAACTTACATAACTGTAAAAAATGTATTTTTATACTTTTGCAGTAATAAAAAAAATCATGAAAAAGAAGATCTCAGTTGGTTTTATTAACCATTGCATTTTATAAAAACTACCTCAATTTAAAAAACTACTAAAAAACATCAATTAACTTATTAATATCAACTTTATATAAAACAATATTTAATTTTTAAATTAAAAATATTTTTAGTTTTTTTACATAAATACGATATCCAACTATTTATATAGTGATGATTTTTAGAATAATTTGTGACAACACTCCTTCAACAAACTTGGCTGTAAAAACAATTACAATCATATGTGACAATATCCTCCAACAAGCTAGGCTGTAAAAACAATAGCATGTATACGATGACAAGTCATTACATAATAATCACATCGACCTAAGTCTGCCAAACACTTCAGAAAAACTACCCGATTTAGTCTTTAAGATCCAACTGGGACCATGAGTTATCCCAACACAATGTGTACATGGTTACTAGACTCCACTTTACATCTACACCCCACAGAAAGTCCTTAACTTTGTCTAAGGCGTTGCAGGCTGCATTTCACACATAGATTGAAATTGTGTTCAACACTATCCAACCTTTCAACTACAATCCATCTCTTTAACTGATCATCACACATAGCATAATATAGAAGAGTCAAAAGCCTCCAAGAGGGGTAACACTATCCAACCTTTCAACTACAATCCATCTCTCTAATTGACCAACACACACAGCATAATATAGAAGAGTCAAAATCCTCCAAGAGGGGTAGTTCATTAGCCATTAATTTTTATGAAATCACACTTTGTAAATAAAGGTCAGAGTTCAAATCACCCCAATAAAAAGGATTTTAACTTAGTTTTCAAGGGAATGTAGACTGCATTTTCATTGAAATTGTGTTTAACTTAGTTTTCAAGGAGATGTAGATTGCATTTATATTGAAATTGTGTTTAACAATATCATGAATTCAAATTACCCTAACTTGCCTATACCCTTGCTTAACACACTTAAAAGCTTGAGCCTTGAGAATATGGTGGTTGAGATGCTTTAAAACAACTGATACAACTAGATTTTAATCTAGCTGATACCCACCCAAAGGAAAGAAACACGCTTGTGATAAACGTATAAAGAAAACTCTGGGTGGAAGAAGCAACAAAGAGGGTACACAAAAGTGGCATTTAGAAGGAATAAAGTATAGATGGGTAGACGCAAATAGAACGTCAAACCTGTAATTGATAATCCTAACTAAATCCATTCATCTAGGACAAGACGAATCACATTGAAATTGAAATCTTCATTTGGAGGGATGACTTAAAAATACTGTTAAGAAGAAATTATAGCCATTCTTCATTCTTCCACTAATGTGATCAGAAGGTCCATCAATAGAAAAAATGCGTAGCTCTACTAAAACTGACAATAATGGTTAAAGAAAGGGTTACATGTGAGATGCACTTCCAATGTTTGCAAGACCAGTTACAACATATAGGTGATTAATTACAGCCCAGTTCCTCACAGTACGTGACAAGAAGCTATGTACTATAAAATTCATATTGTTGTGATGGAAATTTTCAATGAGACTTAGCTATAAATATTTAGACACATTTCCATTGGTTGGTAGCTTCATGGCATGCATTTTAAATCATTCATTAATATCACATAATATTTTTACGCTTAAACAAAGGCCTAGCTGTGCACCGGCCATACTAAATTCTACATAATCTCTATTTATCATGACAAAACCTGCTCACTACCTCTCAAGTGGTTGTCCATATTTTCTTAAGAGGAGTCTTTTGAAGGCCACGTGGGTCGATGTCATGAAGGAATTCTTGTAGGTGAGACTCCCCATTCTTGTTTTCCACACCCTTTCCACATGCCAACTCCTCCCACAGTCCTCCTCTTCTATCCCTTCACCATCCCTACCTCCTTCACATGTGCACACCTCCTACCTGCCCCCAGTCTCCCTACCATTCTCCTTCTACGTAGGCAGGCCACCTCCCAGTTGCCTAAGGGATCCCACGTGAGCCTAGGCTGCATGCACACCATGTGTGGGAAAGCATGCAACCAGGAGACTAGTGTCTGTTCTTCCAAAACAGGCTAGCCCTCACTGACGCGGGGTCTATATCCAACCCATTATATGCTCATGGAACATCATGAGGCCTGGTGAATTGGTGAAGATGCTGGTTGTGTAGGTCATGGATGCAACAATGCCTTTAATTACAACAACGAATCAGAGAAATTGTTGTTGTAGGCATCCAGCACCTCTAGATTCACAAGACGAGAAATGTTTTCCGGGATCGCGCGGCTAATCCTACTGCATGCGGCTTGGAACAAAAACCATACCTGCATTCTATGAGGTGATTTGTAGTTTTATCATCAATTTTGTGTAGTTATATCAATTCATTTTGCAGAGCGTAGCACACCATGAATACCTACTGCATGTGTCCTAGCACAAAAACCATACCCAATTTCTGTGCGAGGTGATTTGAAGTTTTCTCATCAATTTTGTGTGGTTACATCAATTCATTTTGCAGTGCATAGCACAATATGAATACCTTGGCCTGGCACAAAAACTATACCCGCTTTCTATGAGGTGATTTGCATTTTTCTCATCATGTTTCAATAATTACTATTTTCATGTTGAATAAAAGGGAAATGATGTGGGATGCTGGATTTGTTGAGCGCTAGACTGAGATTCATGAGGCTAGGGAGGCCTGATAATGTTTGGGGAGGAATGAAACCCAACAAATTCATGTTCGTCACATATTTCATTTCACCTAATT
>LPNX010292011.1:64100-107855 GCA_001517045.1 Pseudotsuga menziesii
GTTCAATACATATTTGTTTTTTGCAGACAATATATTTATGGAAACATTTACAACGCCTTATCAAGCCAATAAAATAAGTTTGTGGCACAAATAAACATTGCATTTCCTTGTCAATTAGTTGTCTATTCGACCTTGAATATATCCCTGAATTAGTTGTTGACAAGGGGTTTCCCTAAAATTTTAATACATGACTCCATTCCAGCTACAAAAGTTGGCAGTGTCAGAGTTCGTCTAGCCAACCAAGGCATTGTTTACTGAAATGTATGTTATTTCTCTATGGAGTTGAATCGAGCAATCTGAATTAAGGACCTTACTGGGATCTCCAATTATCGCAGAATGATATTGGACCTTACTGGGCTCTCTAATTATCGCAGAATGATACTGGGAGGAACTATGGCTTGCTCTAAGGTAGCTATTGGTTCTATGGTCCCCAAGAAGCACAACTCAAGAGACCTATGGGCCATAGAAACTAAAACATACCATCATATGGAAAGGACATATTGATGGAAAAAGTTCAACATTGGACCGTGTTGTATCCGCTAAAGGATCTACTCTGGCAAGAGGAGCTCAGGTGGGATCTTGGCATCATCATTAATGGCTGAATTGGAAGAAAGCATAAGCAGAACCAGAACGGAGATCACAAGAAGCGGCCGTGTTCGAAACTCGGAGTATGGAAGATGGTGGGTAACTTGCCTTGAATAACCGCCTTCAACTTCTCTGTATTTGTATTTGATTGAGGTATCTTAATTTTTTTCCTTCAATGATTATTTCATGTTTACACCTGCACCTAAATGCTTCTAGTGTTTGGGATTTCACTCTATATCTTCACAGCCCGATACAACCCATGGTACTCGAATGTCTTGTTCTTGAAGCCAAAGGGAATTACAAACCAATTTTTAATGCCAAATTAGGTAATTTATTTCTACTGGCTGACTGATGCAAATATTGCTAAATATGCCCTCAATGAATACCTCTAACTTTAATTATTTGTGTTGTATCTACACTTCAATTTATTTCCCTCCTACCTGTCTTTGTGTCTGCAGTATTAAATTTTTTGCGTGGCAAAGACCCGATTGGTTTGGAGATTCAGAGATGGGGTGTTGTTTTGGTAAAGAACTTGTTGCAATAGAAGGATTGGTGAGAGATTTACTAGAAGTTGTTGTTATTGTCTTAGTTAAACATGTTGTAGGTAGATTTGTGTGTTCGAAACTTGGACTTCATAGTTGGTATGTTCTGAGGGTTGGCTGATATGCACCAGTGGTGTGGGATTTTGAAAGAAGAGGAGAGTATTTTTATTTGTCCAGTTTATTGTCTGATTGTGGAAAATCCCTGATGCCATGAACGTGAAAGGATAACATCCAGTCAATTATCAACAAAAAGTAAAATGCGACAAAAGTAGGTAGTGATGGTCAGAAAAAGATAGTACAGGAGCATGTGCGATGTGCATTTAAGGAGAAAAAGATAGTATAGGAGCATGTACGATGTGCATTTAAGGAGGAGCAGGTGCCAGATCGCCAGATCAGCCGGCAGCAGGTCAAATTCAATGAAATAGATTAACCCAATCGTCGGACAAAAGCATCCTACGGCTGAAAAAAAAAGGCATTAAATTCACGGAGTCGACTCCCACTTGTTGAAATGCCTTACGACGTAATAAGAATATTGGTGGTAGGGAAAGACGTTTTAAACTCTTGAATAATAATTTAAGTAGATATTTTGAATAACAACACGAGTGTTTTATTAAATTTACTTGGAAAGTGTGGATGGTTGAATAATCCATAGAAACTTAGGTAAAGAAGATGTTATAATCGTTAAAATGTGAATTTATTTGGTCTTGTAAGATGGAACTATTGGATATGGCCATCATAATAAAATTTGTGTCTTTTGGACTTCACTTAAGGGTGAGCAGTGAAATAAAGAATTTATCATATGAAATTGGATGATAACTATATTTTTCTATTAAATCTTGTACAGTTGATCTTGTATATGGTTGAGACAATAACCAGTTAATTTTGAACTTTAAAGAAGCCATCTAATTATTATTAGGTTTAACCTTACTAAGGCATATTAATCTAGATAAATTTCCATTATGAGACAACTTGAGGGATGTCCTAAATAGATGAAAGAACAAGTAGTTCCTGTGGATGTTCTTCATTTATTAAGGGTGTGAGGTGGCAAAACTACTTGTGAAAAAAAGAGTTTTTGGTTGTGGGAAAAATACACTTTACACGGTAAGTTCGTGTAAAATGATATGGAATAGAGTATATAATCAAGGGATAATTAGAAATGGCATGACCAATGAATTAATGAATCGGACAAAACTTTCCCTAAATATCAAAAGAGTCTAACGAAGATAGTTTTTTTCAAGAAAAGTATAGAAATGATCAACATGATGAGTTGGATGTAACAATGCTAACCACCTGACATGGTGAATCCTAAATGAAAGTATGACTAGTTCTGAAGACAAGACTCGATGAGACTATGGAGACACACAGGATGTGACTGGGGAAGTTTTCCAAAGTGGTCATATGGCCATGGAAATGATTAAATAAGGTAAGGATGTGATGAACGCCTTGACTAAGGAATAACAATACTAAAAATATGACTAGTTCTGAAGACAAGACTCGATGAGACTAGTCATACTAGTTCATGAAAGTATGACTAGTTCTGAAGACAAGACTCGATGAGACTATGGAGACACACAGGATGTGACTAGGGAAGTTTGCCAAAGTGGTCATATGGCCATGGAAATGATTAAATAAGGTAAGGATGTGATGAACGCCTTGACTAAGGAATAACAATACTAAAAATATGACTAGCAAATTAAATCTAATACCATCGTCTAAGTCATAAAACCTAACATGTTGGAACCATATCTAAATTGAGAGTCAATTTTATTAATATATTTGGGATTGGAGGAAGCCTTATGAGAGTGATGATTAAATTAGGAATTGATTATTGAGTATATAAAAGATGTGTTGTGTAGAGATATGCCTTACGTGGACTCTTTCCTTGGCATTCTTGACACTTGCATTCTCATCACTCAGGCTGACATTTGGTGGCACTAGGTATGAGCTTATAAAATTTCGCCAAAACTTATCTATATTTTATTGAGGATTGTATCCCGTCTCTCCTTAGAAGAGTGGACAACCAAATAAATTGGAAGTCTGACATACCTTTGGATGTGCTAAAATTTGATAGATTATTCATACCATATATCGCTTAGATAATTTGGATATCATAAATCCTGATGGGACACTAAGAGGTGTTGAAAAATTTAGATCCGTTCGAAATTGATGAATGTATTAATGGATTTACATTACGAAAATTGCTATATAAGAAAATGTATTGGAACCTTATTGCTTGGAACATAAGGTCAATAATGGAAGTATATCTAGTTCTTATGGGAATGATCATTTGATGAAAATATAATAGAATGGGATAAATAATTGAATAAAATGCACAAGAAAGCAGGTACATTAAACACAACAAAGCATTGATATGAAAATACTCTAGTTGAGTTGATGACTATGGTAGGTGATATTAGTCTTGTATATAGCATTATTAAATTGTCATATGTTTGATGCACTGGCATCCACGGACTTTGGATGAGTCAAGAAACCTCGACAGTTGTGGTCAATTGATGGTTTTGTTAGTTGAAATCTTATTTATGAGATTTGATGCATGGGTTGTTTTGTGTGCAGGTGATGGGATTGCAATTACCAATCGATCGAAATCAGGTGACGAGGCTGAAAAATTATACCTGTAAGACAAGAAAATTGGACAACGTGATGAACTTTGAATAGAGTGAGGGAAAATCCAGTTCATCAGATGTGGGTGTCGTGAGGGTAGGCCACAATTCATTCACTCATAAATATTATTACTGCAGGGAACACAGTAGGGAATCATCCTTATTCCTCAGGAACAACCTATCTCTCCCCAGGGTAGGAAAACCGAGGTAACATTTGCTCAGTCGTCATAACCAACTCCCTGCCTGTGGGAATTATTGGAAGGGAATTATGGAAGCATAACACCTTGATAATTTTGGTTGCAATCAGAATACAACAGTAAACACCATATATTTGAATTAAGGGAAATAATAAATTGATCATAAATAAATTAATAATAATAATAATAATAATAAATTAATTAAATGGTAAATTAAATTATAAATAATAAATAAATAGAGATAAATAATCTGAAATCAAGATAAATTAAGAAATCAGTTAAACGAGTAAACTAAGGAACTTGAACTAAAGTGAAAGCCTAACTAATAGGAAAAGAATCAGAGAACTAAAGATAACTAACAAGTGGGTTGGTAAGTAAAAATAAATAAACAAATTGATTAAAGTAACTAACGAGTTAATTGAAAGTGATGCATGGGATGCATGATAATTAACGAAATGGTTAATAGAAGCTAAAGAAATGGAAGAATAGGGGGATCTTCATCTTCATCTTCTTTAGTCCTGCCATAGTTTGGAGCCCGAACCCTTTGGGTGGATCTGAGACGACTATGGAAGAGTGTGGTTCAGTATGATGTGAGTGAGGTTGGGAGCCTCTCATTATCATATTAGCATCGTACTTCCATTTCTATCAAGGTATTGTCAGCCCCATTAAGCTTATGGGTCCTGAGGAAAGGAGAGTACCCGTCATGGTATGGTAGGGAGGAAACTAGTGGATATGACATGATTAGAAATCCATCTAGAGCATGTAGTGAATATTTCAGGGGAAAACAAGTCTAGGAGCACCAACATATCTTATTGATTTTGTAGGATCTCGTAGTGAGGATTTCAATAGCAAAAACAACCTTGGATGACACCAACAATTCCTGATATATTTTATAGGTCAGATCTATTATGATGTTTATTTTCTTGTCGTTAATTAAAATTAAATTACATGGTTAAGTTGATCTAGATTTTTATATTAATGCATGTTAGTGTTATATATTTTTTGGCCCTATGGAGGGTCGTTACAAGGATCCTGACTAAGACATGTTTGATCTTCAAGTTGAAACATTGGATATCACTACAGAAGATATCTATTTTATCACAGGTTTGTCCCATAGAGGTGTCCCAGTGAGTGTGAGTGGTTCTGGTCGTGGTGGGGAAACACTTAGTGTTCATGACTATGTGAACACTTACTTCTTTCTTGGATCCCATAAATCTGGTACACAGGTTCCTATTGGCCAGATAGATATATTTTTGCTTAAGGTGATAGTGAGAACCATCACATGGGTGACAGATGTTTTGTCATTGGACCTAGATACTCCTAATCATATGCACCTTGGAGTGCAATGTCTGAGGAATGTAGTGTTTGACTGGTGTTCCATATTAGTTATCGATATGAAGAAGCAACTCACAAATTGTAAGTTAGGAAGAAAAAGAATGTTGGATACCCAACATCCTAGTGGCCATCTTCTTCAAGCAGATACCTATACTGAGCCCTAGAGTTGTATTCCTCCATCCACATCCATGCGATCCTAGGTTCATGAGGTGGGGAGATGTTTTTGTTCAACAGGGGGAGGTGATTTCCTAAGATCCTATGATGATGTGTTTTATGCATAGTGGAGCAGACATGTACATGCTCTTGAGCAGTTTCCCTATGATGGATTGGATTTCCATGGTATCCTTGAGCTTGTGTTGCCCCCTTTAGAGGCATGGGGAGAGAGAGGTATGTCTTTTACTTTTGAAATATTTCATTTTTGAATTTTTTTTGTAATAAGTATATATACATGCACAAAATATATGAGTCTAATCCATGCTTGTGTGATGCATATGTTGGACTTGTTAGGCCAGATGGTCATCCTAGGACATTTGTTTGGCTAGTTGAGGGAGGTCGTGGTGAGGCCATTCTCCAGGTTGTAGAGGGAAAGTTGGCTCGCCTTACTCATGACATTTTGACTTTGAGGATGGATAGGATTCCCCTTGATATGTAGGAACCTGTAGTGGGGTTTAATCCTTCATGATTACGCCCTCTTATGAGGGTGTCTAGGACCATCCTATGCTATCAAGAGGCTGTTGTAGATTCTGTTGCAGAGTCTCCATATTTTTTTTGCATCTTGGGGGTCTATGATCCTGTTTTTTTTATTTTGATGTACTTATTTCTGGATCTTTTTGGACCAGCAATCAATTTATATGGACCTATTTGACACACACACACATATATGACAACTTATTTAGACGTGTTTCTATGTTTTTATTTGAATATTTTTACAATGTATGTGAAAAATGCCAATCTAAGATATAATTTGCATATGAGTTAGTTAATGTGTTTTAATTCCTTGGAATATGCTTATATGTGATGTGTTTAAAATTTATTTCAAGTAATCTAACTCATAGTAACTGACGCAATAGTGTAGGATGTGTCACCTAATATTCTCCATTGAGCTGAGAGACTACCAACTAGGAGTCAACTCTAACCTCCAAACACATAATGTCATGTAGAGTGCCATCTCTTAGTAGCTCAATGTATGCACTGTATTCAACCATATTATTAGTTGCAGGACCTAAACAAGCACCTCATGAGGTGAGTCCCAAGGTAATTTTTAGGGGAGAAATTTCACCAATTGGCTATTTTTTGGGTTTTTTTCATAAAATAAATTCGCTATTTGGTCATTTTTAGTGTCTAATATTGCCTATATTTACATAAAATATGTCTTTTAATCATAATATTCACCAAAATTTACACATTTTAGTGTTAATTTTATGTTTTGTATTTAATATTCGCTTACCTATCTATAGACATGTTTTTTTCAATCCAAAACAATCGCCTAGAATACTAAACTTAAGTATAATATTAGAATCCTTAAAAAATACGGTGGAGGTGACTATTTGTCATGTAGGTGCATATATTACCCATGCAGATGAATCTAGGTTACAAGTGTGACGGATTGCACCATCGACAAATCTTATAAATCTCTGCATGGACATCTGAAACAATCACCAGTTTTACATAAGAAAAATAACAAGCGATAACTAATTACAAAGTTATACATATACGTAGAAGAAAAAAAACAATGCCTCAGAGTAATACTTTTTCAAGTAGAGCCCATTTCGGGGCTCAGACGCCTTATTACCATCGTATTACACTAGTTTATAAGCACCTTTCTTCAATACTTTAGACACAAAATACAGACCCATCTACATGGACTTAAACTTTATTTCCCCCAAGGGTTCCTTATCCTGGACATAAACCAAGACAAGTTCTCCTTCAGAGAAAACCCTAGGTTTTATAGCTTTGTTGTACTGGTTTTTGACCCATGCATTATGTGCTTTGTTTGATGCTAACGAATCTCTACATTGTTCATCTAGGTGCTCTATATGCAATAAATGTTCTCCTATGTTAGAAGTTTCAAGTAACACATCTACTCATATTTTTAACGATGAAACTTTTCATTCTATAGGGGTATTTGATTCCACCTCGTGAAGAAGTTGGTAAGGGGAGAACCCAATGGCAGTCTTGATTGTCATCCGATACACCCAAAGTGAAGGATACAAAATAATATTCCAATTTTACCTACTTGCATTAATAGTCTGCATTAGAATGGTTTTTAATGTTTTAGTAACAACTTCTACATGTCCATTCACCTACGAGTATAAGGAAGATGAGTGGTCTTGTTTCAACCCTATAATAGTAGTCAACTCGATCATCATTTTGTTTTAAAAATGATTTCCATGGTCCGTAACAATATTCTTTGGGATACCGAATCTAGCAATGATTTGATTAGATACAAAATACGATGTCGTCTCACCATTGGCTTTGAAGGTAGGATTTGACTTTTCCCACTTGGTAAAGTAGTGTATTCTACAATGAAAATGATGTATTTATTCCCCCCAACATATATTGGGTTGAAGGTCATGAAATCTAGCCCCCAATTTCTGAAGGGTCCTACAGTGATGATGGGAAGTAAAGGAGTGGGATGTGACTGCATCTTTCTTGTTTAAAGATGCCAGGGATGACATCATTTCACAACTTCCACACAATATTTAAAGATGGTGGGTCAGAAATAACTGACACATTAATTGTTTTGGGTCGTTGCTAACCTAGATAAATGACCCCCACACGCTTCTCTATGAGAATCATTTAGTAAAAAATCCACCTCCTCATTAGTGAGACAATGACGTAGAATATAATATACCCTTCTTCTATACAAGGTATCTGGGATAATAAGGTATTTTTTTGAATTTAGTCATAACTTTAATTTCTCTTCTCATAAGAAGGTTACTGGAGACTTCAATTTCTGGAGATATATCAAAATATCTTTGTACAAAGGATCATTGGTTGAAATTATAAAAGATGTGTTCATCAGGCAACGATTCATCTTCTATCATTATACTTTCATCACTTGGGAACTCAGAGATAAGTTCCATGAATAATAAGGATTTTTTCGATTTAGAAAACTAAAAATCTAAGTCAAACTCTTGGAGTATGACAATCCATTTATTAAATTTTCCACCAACAATCCATTGAGATAGAATGTATTGAAATGGATTTACGTTTTCCACTATAGTAGTTTTACTTAGTAATATGTAGTGACACAACCTTTGAATGACATACACTACCGCTAAGTCTAACTTCTCGACGTGTGAATATCATAGCTTAGGTCCAACAACATCCCAAATAATATAATATGTGATGTTCTCCTAGAGCTTGTCATATTCTTGAACCAGCACTACACCAACAATAGAGTCTGATGCGGCCAGATACAATATAAAATCCTTGGTGTTATCTAGTGGACCCAACATCAGGGATGATAATAATTCTTTCTTCAATACATCAAAATATTGATGAGAGGATTGATCCCATATAAAAATGGTTTCTTGACTAATAAAATGCATGAAACCCTTCATTATATTAGTATAATTCACTATGAACCATATAAGAAAGTTAGAATCACCCTGTAGACTTTGAATCTCTTGAATAGTTCGAGGAGGAGGAAGATTGATAATCCCCTCAACTTTTAAAGGATCTACCCTAATACCTTTATTGGAGACAATGAAACCTAATAGTCATCCTGAATCGACACAAAAGTCATACTAATGGGGGTTTAAGTGAATCTTATAGCACTGACATATTTCAAACACCAAACACATATGCTCCAGATGATCTTTTATTTCTCTTAAATGAGTCTTAAGGTCATCCAAGTAAGAATCAACTATATGCTTTATGTTGTGAAAAGAAAAGTTCATATCCTGTTGGAAGGTATAACCAACATTCTTCAATCCAAACAACATCTTTTTATATGCGAAATTATCCCATGGGAATATGAAGACAATCTTATGTTGGTCCTTAGGTTTAATTTGAATTTGATAATATCCCGAGAAACCATCCATAAAAGAAAAGCCTTCGATACCTACACATGCGTCAATTATTTGATCTATGAAAGGTGTGGGGTATTTATCCTTAGGACATGCCTTTTTTAGGTCTCTGAAATCCATACAAAATTGTATGGTTCCTTGATTTTTTTCCATTGAGACTGGATTAGATACCCATTATGTTAAAGAGATGGGTTATATGAAACCCACTTTTAATAGTTTTTTAAATTTAGCCTTGACGGATGTTGCTTTTCGAGGGTTCATGTGGCGTACATTTTTTTGAAAATGTCTAACACTGGGGCATGTTCTTATTTCATGTTCCACTATAGATGGGTTGATTCCTGGAATCTATGCATAAGACTAGGAAAACACATCACGAAATTCCTTGAACGAGGCTGTATAAGTGGCAATTTCTTCAGGTGAAGAACTTTCTCTAATGTAAACTTTTTCCATAGCATTGGGTTTGTTGGAGATGTTGATGGGTATGGTTGCAGAAATGTTGGCCATGTTACCTTCAAAAAACATTCCTTCCTTAAAATAATTTATGGGTTGATCAACACCTTTACTCAGTCTCACATGGAACTCAAAACATTCCATTATGCTTGACTCTTGTAGGAAATAGGAATTGTGATGTAAACCTTCACATATTTTATTGGGTCCTATCATGTCCTCCAAAATGGATTCATTAGATGGTAAAACCATGTCTAAGAAATCATGTGAATAAGTTGATCTCATCACCCATGAAGGAAAATAGGCTTCCTCTGGCTCCTCTCAAATAGAAGGATTTAGAAGGGAATCATCAGTAGCATCAATTGTATATTGGTAAGCTATTTCTACTGCTGATAAGGGAACATTAGGATCATATTGCGAAGGGAGAACCCATGGAAATTTTCTATCTACAACTGTACAAAAACTCTTCCCTACACTAGTCATTCCTAAAAATTTGATAGCAAGTAAATCAAAAGTTCCCATCAGTGATGTATACATCCTGGGTTCTAATATTTCATTTTCCAGGAGAAATTGATCAATTAAGGGAACATTAGACTTTGATGTCTCTATACGACTCTTATGGGTATAATACAATTGATTAATTGTCGCTAGCTTCCCTTCATGGGGGAAAAAAAGGACACACAAGACTGATGATGGAATAACGAAAATGGCATAGGTCCAACTCCTACCCAAGAGTAAATTGTAGTCTAAAGGATCATCAACAACCTCTAATTCTACTCTATTTTCCCTACCAATTATATATTAAAATAAGATAGTATACCATGTGAATGGTCATAAATTCCATTGAAATCGGTTAGCAAGGTATTTGATGGGACCAACTCAAGGGAAGCCAAAGCTTTCAAACAAAATAAAACCATTACACATGTAGATGCACCTTCATCTATAACAGTCCGTCCAATGGTTTTACTACCCTGGGATACTTCTATTTGGAAGGCTACATGAAAGGGAAATTGTGGTTTGGAATCAACTAAGTCAAACTTGGTCATTAAGCTCACATAATTCGTACTATTGATAGCTGCTAGAAGTACATTATGCTAATAAAAACAACTTTGTAACACTTCTAAGGTGGACATAACACAAGGAATTTGTTCTAGGTCCTCTACAGCCAAAAATTTGGGGGAAACCCTTGCATTAGGGTTATGGTATCTCTTCTTGAAGACACCTTTCGGTATCTTCGACATAGGTTCAACTGGATTTTCAATCCAAATTGAGGTTGGTGCTTCGGTAGCTTGCTTATATTTCTACGAAGACTCATATTTGTAATTCTTGGTTATGTTTTCCAATAACGTTTGGGATCAAACCATTTTAATTTAAGATTGACCAGAAGGGGGAGTATTCTGAGTGCTCTCGACATTATTCGGATCGCTCAAAGGTGCATTTTGTCCTTGTGGAAAAGGGTCCTTAAGGACGACAGGTTGTTGCTTCAACAACTTCTGATCTTGTTCCATCAAAGGGAATTGGTAAGTCAAGTGACAAAGTTTGCAGGGACTATTCACCTTTTTCTTCTCTTTCTTCCCCAACCCTCAGCATTATTCCCAGGATTTTGTTTATTTTTATTTCCCTTTTGGGTGGATTTTGCATTAAAAAATTATTTATTATGAGGGGAGGGGGTTGAATATTTGACTACTTCCATTGCGGACTGATTCACTGATATTTTGTGTATTTTATTTTCTATTGATTCCATATTGGGTGACTAAATCGAACCTACAATGTCATTGTTATGCAGTCCAAGATTTGGTTTTACAAAGTTTGAACTAGATCTTGGTGCATCAGTTAATATCTCATAAATAATCCCAGAATGGGCGTAGATCAATTCAAGATGGTGGGATTTGAGAATGGTTTTCTCTTCGATCACCACTACAAAAGTAGAAAAATATTTTGAAATATATGGTAAAAGTGATTTCAAAAACCATTCCGACAAAAACTCTTGAGGAATATTTGCTTTAATCAACCTCTTTCTTCTTCTCTACTCTTGAATGTGATCAGAAATGTGAGGGGATTTATTTTTTCGAAAGGTAAGAACAATATCAGTACCGACATCATACCAAACAATAAGTTAAAAGTGATAAAGAAAAAAAGTTTCTAAGTAAAGGAATCTATCATAAGCAATAGATGGGAGTTTGAATTACCATTTAGCTTCTACACTCATTGGGGTTCTTTGAAAAATACTCAATCTAAATGAATCATTGTTCAAAGAGTCTCAGGAGCACCATAGATGGAAAGCTGTGACATGGTTACCAGGGTAGTCTCCACTTTTCCCTTCAAATTTTGGAATATCTGAAGGAAGTTTGATAGGAACTGGTGGGCCAAGTCGGATTATGGTGCATATGGTTGTTCATTAGTTTTGAGAGGTATAACAAATTTAATGTTTCCAAAAAAGGGATTCGAGGCCGAGATGAGGTTTGGTATTCAAGAAATTGGTGTGAGAAAGTTCCTGCACAAATGATCCCATAAGGTTGGCTAAGGTTTTCCCGAGTTGTCGGCTGTGAAGAAGTGACAATGTTTTGAAAAGGATTCCATCTGAAATACAAGGGGTTACTAACTTGAGGTGTGTTATGTTTAGTTTTCTTGGTTCTAGTTGAAACATGTGTCATAAATATGGTAGCTATTGATATTCCACCTAATAGTGAAAATTAAGAGCTTCCAATTGGTGCGGTCGAGACATGACTTGTAGTTTGAAAAATAAATATTGAGAAAGAATTCAGGATTCTAGAAGATATGCCTAGAAAAGTAGGTGTGGGACCTACATATGGAGAGGATAGAGGGATGTTTCCTCCATAATAGGGATACCATTGGATGAAAGGAGTGGAACCACTAGGATTATTCTAAAAATCTTAGTATAAGGGAGATGATATAAATGACATATTGGGTACCCCAGTAACCATGACATTAGACAGACTGGTAGTATTGTTTGTGGTTACTTAAGGGATAACCACTCTAGTACTCAAAGACACAAGGATAGGCGAAGTGAAATTAAATGATACTACCAGTGCATTGGGTATGTTTGACAGTGATACACTCACATGTGGAGGATATACTCCACCGGATGACATGGATGAGGTGGGGGTATAGATATCCCCATATCCTTATCATGTATTCAACATGACAAAGCTCAATGTGAGACTAAGACGAGGTTGACTGAAAGGTCTAACTTTCACAAGTACTATTTCTCTCAAATCTGTAAGAGGTAGGTTATAATTCCTTGCAAAGTATTGGTATTGTAAGTATTCTATCTATATGAATGGGTTATTAGGCTGACTATACCTTAGTTTAGGTTACCTTGGAATCTCTCTAATACCAGTTGGTTCAAATGAACCACTTGTGTTAATTCTATGCCTTCTATATGGTAGTGGAGGCTCCACAACTATCAGTGGAGGAATTATTTGGAACCTTCACGATATATGAGGACATTGTTCCTCCACAACTAAAGACTCTATTTACACACAACTAAGGGTTGGAATATATCATAGGAAAACCAAACATCATATCAATAAAAAATTTCTAAGTATCACAACCAGGTAGGTGAAGATATGCCTTCCAAAGGAACATTTGGGATGATGAGGGCCTAGAACAAACCATTGAAGAGATGGAGAGTCATTACCCGTCATCCCGATATAATTTTTCTAGGTGCAAGCAATTGAATCATCAGCCACCCTCCAAAAATAGTGTAAATGTCCTTCCACTATCACTTGTGTAAGAACCCTAGGTCAAGATACTATGGTTACTATATTTACAAGAAAGTTTCAACAGAATAGTTGTTAGTCTGATTGATGTGGATGTGCAGGGTAACAATCCCAAAATTCAAACAACACCAGCACAAAACAGGGCCAAGGGTGGCACTAAATGAACCCCCATATGCACAACAATCCCGGTTTATTCTTCACTGAGTATTGGAGGGGTATCTCTGCAACTCAAGCTTCACACAACCTCATGCTTAACTCGTCTGTTAGAGGATATTTCCATTTTACCTTCCTGTAAAAGTGGGTTTCCTAAGCGAGAGGCCACTATGTCTGAATTTTAAAAATTTTGGATAGTTACAGATAGTCCTAATCCAAAACCATAGCCTAATCTAGTTGGGGTTATCCCTAAAAATAAAATTGTTACTAATCAATTTCAAATATTAACGTTCTTTTTAAGGCTTGTTTTTACTCAGGGTGATGACCATGCAACTTATGATGTTTTTTCGACTTGAATGGAAAGAAAGAAGTATGATGTGAAGCGTTTCAAATTAACATTGTCAGTTAAACTCTCTTTCATTTTTTAAAAATAATGAAAGTCGTTTATTGAAATTTGGAAATCAAATGATTTTTTTTTCTTTTCTTTTTGAAAACTTGAAAACAAATGAAAAATGTGTTTACTTAAGCTAGTATGCACCTAAATTATTTGTTTTATTATTTTCTTTTCAAAAGGAAAATGAATCAAAGTGCAATGTACAAATACATAAATGAGAAAAATGGATGAATGTATCAATTAGACTTAGCATTCAAACCTCATAAAAACAAACTTTAAAGACCATGTAAATCTTGAAAAAACCCTACTTGGACTGAACTACACAAGTTTACAAAACCAAGTTGTTCCAAATCTTGGAAGAACAAAGTTCAGGTTCATTACCCAAGCAACCATATTGTAAGTGAACATCAACATCAATAGGGATTGAAAATTTAGAAATAGCCTACACTCCCATGAAGTAAAAGCCAAGAGGAGAGACCTAAAGGTTCTAAACATAAATCCAAATTAACTCACCAAAAATGAGGCTTACAACATAAATAAACAAACTTCAACAAGCGGCAGTCTCAAACAAAATCAGGAAAAGTACTAGAGGAATAAAAATGCAAAATTATACTTTTAAACAAAACCCTAGATTTCATATGACCAACTACAGGGAATACACGATTGTTCAAAATACAATCTACATACCATAAATGACTGTGTTGTGGAAAACCCATGTATTTGCAAAGTATACATGATTGAAAGTATGGTATACCTGCGAACTCCTCAAAACATTTTAAAAAAGAAAAAGGAATGGGCTTAAACAATGAATGATCGATTTGTACAGTCTGAATATTTATGAAAGAAAGTCATATACAAGACCAAGAATGGATAATACTAGAAAGAAAAAAAAATCAAATAGACCCCAGAATAACTCCCCAATGGATTCGTGTTGTAGTCACAACATATCCCATTTTAACTGATAAAATAGGAGCCCCTCTTATTTACAATGGAGGGAGTCTTGATCTTGATTATATTGTTTCTGGGGTATGTGTTATGGAGAGAAATTCCTATGGCTTGGGGTACCACAACATACAGCTTTGACTCCAGAAATCAATCTTTCCCAATATGCAATAGAAATAAAATGTCTAACACTAAAGGATCAGACCTCGTACCTTATTCCGGACGGTTGAAGTAGATCTCCATTGAGCTTTCCAATCTTCAGCTTGAATTGATATAATACTTCCTCAACAACAAGTAAACAATACAAGAATACTATATATCATGGTGTTAGATCTATTCTAGCATATATAATCAATAATGTAAAAGCATTTGACATATTCCAATGGATACGATATTCAATCAAATACACATCATTGGACAGGAAAAGATAGTTCTTATTAATATAAATTAGATATTACAAGATAGATACAACCTCTGACGGCACGTCTGTGAACCGGAGAAACTGAATCCCCCAATTGGTCCTCCACCACCTCAATCCTCCATCTCACGAGAGCAAGCTCACTAGCAAAAGGAAAGCTTGGGAAGAACACAACAATGCTCCAAGGGACAACGGGATGCAGACTTAAGTACAAATTTCGGCAAAAATGGACTATAGTTTCTTTGCTTTCAATCTCTCTATATGCCTTCAATGTACCAAGGGGTTCCTTATATAGCTTCACAAGGGATAATGAAGGGTTGAATCCGAGCGATCTCAAGGCATATGGAAGGCCAGGATTCGAATGAGTCGGATCCATGTCAAGGAAAACTCCAAAAGGATTTGGATTATGTACACATCCTGATGTACGCGGTTATAGGGGTCAAACCCACGTATGTATGTGGTTATCGGGTAAAAAGCCACGTATATCATTTTTCATATAGTTTTAGGGATGATCAAGGAAACATCAAAGGATAAAAGATGGTCCATGGGGTATAAAGAGTCTGCATTGGGACGGGGGAAGGCCATACAAAGTGTGATTCACCGAGAGTGGTGAAATCTTCTATAATAGATGCCCCCTAATGTGTGAGGTCAGAGGGGTCATATGATGGCTGAAATACATTATAAGTCCATCCTAGAAGTGGAGTGATGAAGGATCCCAAATGGAAGACCAGCCACCCAATCAGCATAGTACAATAATACAACTCTGCATATAACTGCAAGTACATATAGCAGTCCCGGATACATAAGAGTACAATGGCCATGATACATGATATCACATATGTGGTCATTGCCACATACAATATACATAGATCAGAATCTCCATGATGAAGATATACAAAGGACCATGATCTCCAAAATGGATGAAGATATACAATAGATCAAGATCTCCATAGTTGCTGGAAATATCTGACATATAATGGTATCAAGTCACGAGAGCTGAATTCTCATGAACACTGGCATGATCAAGGAGGTAGCATATAAGAGATTCCACCAATCTGGAAAGTCTTCTACACTAACCTCTACGAGTACATGTCCTACTATGTGAATAGAGGTGTCGAGGTTGAACATAGTAGTCCATCGTCTGATTACCGGTCATTGATGTATACCGTTAACAGACGTGAGATTACCCACCAATAATGAAAATGGGAACCAAGGTACTAGAGTGAAAACTAACAAGTGTGAATAGATGTGTTGACATCGAACACTTTAGAGAATCCATCGATCAGGGGACATTGATGTATTCCCAAGAAACTGTCGATGGCGAGAGAACCTGCCACTGATGACTGCAAGTCTCAAGGCACTCAAAAGGACTCTAGATTCCAATACCAGAATAAATGATCTGAAGTTGATGGGATAAAATCCGATGGAAGGAGTGCATTAAGGCATCCCCCATCATCCAACACAAGGTACTCAGCAAAGTTGTCTAATGTGGAAGGACTCGATCATAAGGTGCACGAACCGGTAACTGTACCGGGAATGGCCGACATGCAAAGTCAAGATAACTAAGGAATGGCCAACACAAGTTTCAACTTCCTTCAAACAAGAGCATAATGGTGAATGGTGACTGAATGAAGGTAGCATAGACTCGATATACAAACTGGGACGTCTTTGTGACACAGGAGGCATCAACAGAGGCTCCATAGGGACTGGAAGCTTAACCAGTCGGTGGAGATAAACTCAGATAAATGAGTACAGCTCCTAAAGTCAAAATATAACCCAACCAATGGATGTGATATACAGTGCTCTGTTCAAAGGTGACACGACTCGAAAACTGCCAAAGATAACATCCTTCCTTGTCCAGATTTTTGGTTTTTAAATTTTTTTTTTGGACTTTTTCAGTTATTTGAAAAGCCTGAAAAAAGAATAAACTAGATTTATAGTTACAAACTAGGAGGAGACAAGTGTCATAAGGGAAAACAAACTAGTTCCAAGCAGTGGAACATACCTATGCTCAATGCAAGGATACATGTGTAGGATATCGACACTCGGGGGAAAATTCCCTCCCGGTACAAAGGGAAATCAAGCTGTAAAGGATATATAAAAAATGGCTCTGCATGGCTAGACATGAGACAGGCTCGGGCTATATGGCTGAAACAAAATGTTAGGAGAGCCGGTGTAAATCTCAATAAGGTAGGCAAAGATCATGATAATGCATTCACAACTTGACATAAGGGAGTCCCAAGGAAATGGACAGCATAAAGTTCAAGAGGAGTATGAAGCTCTTGCTCCAGGACATGGCGGGACTAAAGGGGGACTCCTGGACCTAATAGAGGACTCACAACATGGGTACCAAATGCAAAGGGGAGCTAACTAGGATACCCATGTATAGGAAATATCTACCATTCACATAGTACCACTTCTAACAACAGCAAGAAGGTTCCGTGATACCATGGAATGGGTTCGTACCTAAGGTTAAGATAGAATGGTCATAAGGCAATGCATAAGTGCAAGCGGATGTGAAATCCTAACCTATATGTCGGTTCAGACATAATACCAGTGATAGGGATGAATGGGTTGAAACCTTGGAGAGAGTGTACAAAAAATGGATCCTACATGACAACCATATTATTCCAAAATAACCCAAAATCGTCAATAAAGAATCCAAACTATAGGAAATAGGGAGGAATGATCATGACAACAGCACCCAAACGAAACAATGCAGTGAAAAATGGGACATAAAAATGAATGTAAGGTGTAGACCCAACGTTCACGCATCCACTACCACCCCATGAGGGTGACCACCGGTGTAAATACCGAGAGAAGGGAATAAAAATCCTCCACAAATGGAGTAGAGGATGGAATATGGCCATTTCCAAATCTATGAGCACAGTAAGGAGCTGTGATGCCCCCAAGTCTGACACTAGGGTCCGTACTAGGACCAAGTATGGGTGATAATATACCAGGCATGCCGAAAATAAAAGGACCCAAAATCAAGAGAGCATAAATATACTCAAGTAACCGCAATCCCAAAGGCCAACTAGTGCACAAAGAGCACACTCCTAAGAAAATCTACAGCCAAAATACAAGCAAACCAAGGGGAGGATATGTGAGCTCCCAAATGCAGCAGGTATGTCTCACCTAGGAGAGGCTCGAAACTCCCATACACTACAAGTGGAGGTACGTAACCAATTATAGTGGCCCTCAGCTTCAACGCATAAAGCGACTGTGCTGTCCAACCTCTACCTGGCTGGGACACCTACAGAATAACCTCTACAAGTACCCCCTCGATATCCTAGGTAAGGTCACTAAGGTCACCTCAATATAATCAAAGCTCAGGCGGACAGTCACAGGCGGGATTGACCATATGGGAAGGGTAGCAAAGCTTGAAACTCTCGAAAGAGCCCCCAGATACGAATACAATCCTGGAAATATCTCCGATGCTACTCAGTTATGACTAGGGGTCACCCCATCGATAACCGCTCACACTGCCTCGTGCTTAACTCCCGTTTGAGAGCAGGATCCTGAGAATGATGGTTATATCAAGGATTTCACACACTCACCTAGACAAACACCTAGATGTTGTTGTTTAGTGATCTTGGAGAATTGACTTACAATGAACTATTCCAAGATCCTAAAACCTAAGCTTGTTGGTGCACCCTAGAAAAGAAAAGAGTGTAATTCATTTTAAGTAGCGTTGATTTTAGTTGGCTTTATTACTCAAAGGGAAATGGCCATGCAACTAGTGATATGAAGACTCAGTAGTGAAATAAAAGTGCACGCCATAACAAACAATGCTAAGTGCAATCTTTGTCAAATGAAAAATAGGGTATGCCACTACATGAGATGCATAAACATATATTCCTTTCCGAATGCTAATGCAGCGCTTCCTATATGAAAGCCTAAACACAACTCTCATCCAAGCAATCCAATGCAAGTAACTCCTCAAATCCATATCTAAGATGCAACTAAGAGTGCAACTACTTTGTATTTTTCAATATAAAAGAATGAAAAATGAAATAAAAGTCATCTAAAACTATCAATCTCTGTAGCAAGTATAAAAGACAAGCCCAGCAAGACACCAAGACAAAAAGAGTAATGCACTAATGGAAAAACAAAAAGGATAAATGACTAAAACTACTTTCAAAGAAAAACTAATGAAAAAGCAGTCTCTGGTCACAAAAGAAGCATCCAACAGACAACATCAGACCCAAGGAGGACCTAGCCACACTCACAACCCACCCAACAACTTCCCACAACATCAGACTCACCAAAAAGGAGGATGTACGTGACTGTATAAAGAACAGCTGCGTATGTACACGACTTCTGGCCAAAAATCCGCATATGTACGCGACTTTAGCCAAAAACCCGCATATATAGAGAAGGCAGTGGTAAAAAGCAAGCCAAGGCCAAACCAATAAAGGGGAGTGTCAATGGATGAAAATACTATACAATGCAACGCAGAAACAAGGAGAAACAAAGAGCAAGTCAATAATATCAAGCCCATTGTGTCCGCAAACCCCCAAATAAAAACAAGGAACATCCCCAGTGGAGTCACCAATTTTGTTATGGAGAGAAATTCCTATGGCTTGGGGTACCACAATAGACAGCTTTCACTCTAGAAATCAATCTTTCCCAATATGCAATAGAAATAAAATGTCTAACACTAAAGGATCAGACCTCGTACCTTATTCCGGACAGTTGAAGTAGATCCCCGTTGAGCTTTCCAATCTTTAGCTTGAATTGATATAATACTTCCTCAACAACAAGTAAACAATACAAGCATACTATATATCATGGTGTTAGATCTATTCTAGCATATATAATCAATAATGTAAAAGCATTTGAAATATTCCAATGGATACGATATTCAATCAAATACACATCATTGGATAGGAAAAGATAGTTCTTATTAATATAAATCAGAGATTACAAGATAGATACAACCTTTGACAGCATGTCTGTGAATCGGAGAAACTGAATCCCCCACTTGGGCCTCCACCACCTCAATCCTCCATCTCACGATAGCAAGCTCACTAGCAAAAGGAAAGCTTGGGAAGAACACAACAGTGCTCCAAGGGACAAAGGGATGTAGACTCAAGTACAAATTCCGGTAACAATGGACTATAGTTTCTTTGCTTTCAATCTCTCTATATGCCTTCAATGTACCAAGGGGTTCCTTATATAGCTTCACAAGGGATAATGAAGGGTCGAATCCGAGTGATCTCAAGGCATATGGAAGGCCAGGAGTCGAATGAGTCGGATCCATGTCAAGGAAAACTCCAAAAGGATTCGGATTATGCACACATCCCGATGTATGCGGTTATAGGGGTCAAACCTGCATATGTACGTGGTTATCAGGTAAAACGACGCGTGTATCATTTTTCATATAGTTTTAGGGATGATCAAGGAAACATCAAAGGATAAAAGATGGTCCATGGGGTCTAAAGAGTCTACAGCGGGACAGGGGAAGGCCGTACAAAGTGTGATTCACCTAGAGTGGTGAAATCCGCTATAACAGTATGGTAGTTGTTTTTATTCTTGTTTCTTTTCATGTTTTTGATTTAATAAACATACTAAAGAGTCTTATTTTTATGAGTTTTGTGAATTGTGGAAAACAGATTTTGACTTTATGATTTGTTGTTTTTGCAATCCACAATTTGCAATTCAAGTTATGAATCTTTGAAGTTTTCAAGTTTTAATTTCTTCCTTTCCACAACTCGCATTCCACAATGCAGATTCTGGATGTTGAGATATGTTTGTGTAATAACAATTGAATTTCAGTTCTGCATTTCTGCAACTCGCAATGCAGATTGCAAAAATGCGGAAACCAAGATAAACAAGTTTAAAAAATAAATAAAAATAAAATACATTTCCACAACATGCAAAGTGGATTTCATATTGTAAAGACAATAAACCATTGAGTTTGAAAATAATCGCTTTCGTGTTTCCGCAATGCAGATTGCGAATTGCGGAAAGAAAAAAAAAACCTTAAAAAAGCACTGCTACAACTTTATTTATGCCTCTCCCCGTTTTGATTCCAACTGTTGATCTCTTTCAAGAGGACCAACCTTCTATATATGATTCTACTGATTGGTCCCATTTATGGCTCCCTTACAATGGAATTCCTAATCAAATTAATATCATGAGAGAGCCACACATGAAATGGACAATCACTCATTTGAATGACCCTAGTGAGTCTACTATCTACTTTAGCTCACATGTTGAACACCACACATTTGATACATTTTTAGATAATTTTCCCATTAATTCCTTTCTCGTGAAAAATATTGAAAATAAATCTGAAATTGTTAATTATACTCTTGTTCCATTTTTTGGTTCCATTGTACACAATGTATATAATGTAAATACAAACTTTAGACTATATTTAGATTCATGGACTTTGTATTTAGATGGATCCAAATCAAAATATGGTTCTGGTGCAAGTTGTGTGTTAATAGATCCTAAGTGCACCAAGATCATGATTTCCTGCAGATTGGAATTTGAGTGCACTAATAACAATGGTGAGTACAAATCTCTTATACAGGGACTTAGAAAAGATATTGATTTAGGCGCTCAGGTAATAGAATTCTATGGAGACTTTGAGATCATTGAAAAGTAGGTAAGAAATAATATCCACTGCATATCACCCCATTTGATGAATTATGAAAAAATTGTTAGCGATTTCACTAATTATTTTAAAGCGTTTAACATTAAATCTATCCGTATGTCCCAAAAGTATGATCTTTATTTATTGGATAATATGGCATCTAGGATGATCCCTCCTGAAGGTCTATCTCGTGTTACTTTTTCCATCAAGTTAATGTTCTTTCCTTCTATCCCAGAAAATGTCACCAGTTGAAAGTTGTTCGATGATGAACAATAGATTATTAACTCTCTGACAACTCAAGACACTTCCAATATGTAGAAATTAATGAAGCTTATCATGAAAAGTGATTATCTGATCCCAATTTTCATTCCAACCTGATCCCTAAATCAACAATAAATATGGAGATGTATTATGGCTTAAAGGATAAATTTAAGAAAAAAGGAAACTGTAAGACACGCAGTTCTTCTCTGAATTTCAAGATTGTTAATTTGGGAAATGAAGAAAAACCTCAACTCATTAATCTAGGGATTAATTGCTCACTTGAGGAGGAAAAATATTTTGTTAAACTTTGCAGGGAATTTATGGATGTGTTTTCTTAGACATATGCTGACCTTAATGTTATATTTTTATCAATTAGAAAGTATTATCTTAGGATCTTATCTGAGAGAATAACATGCACAACAATAATCACAAGAGACAAGAGACACATAATTTTCCTCGGGGAAACCATAAAGGAGAAAACCCCGCAGCTTCCTCAGAGATAGAATGAGCACCAGTATTAAAAGTAAAACCCGGAAACATAAAGATGATCTCTAACAGCTGATCTCTCTCACTTGTGCCAACACTTCCTCTCTCACTCATGCTCCCCAATTGAGTGAGTGTGTGTGACAAATAGAGAGTCTCACTCTCTATTTATACTAGTTTCCAACTTGACAATTACTTACTAGGGCAAAAATCTCTAGGACAGTGTAATAACCCTAGTGCCCCTCAAATGTGGGAAGTTCCCCCCCTTTATCAATAAGTAGGGTTAACCTCAACTCAATTGTGGGGACTATTTCACTGACTTACAATGGAGGGTTAACCTCAATGAATTTACATGACTTTATTATAATAATGACTCTCCCCATAGGAACATCGGGGTACAATGAAATACAAATGATTCTCCCGATAGGAACATCGGGGTACAATATAAGTGAATACATTCCAAAGTTACAAATACATCAACACTTCATCTTAGCTAGGAAGGTATTCTCTTGACACAATTAATCAGCACAAGTCTTCTTCTCTGGATCATCATCAAAGTTGGATCATCATTGGATCATCATCAAAACTAGATCATCATTGGATCATCATCAAAGCTGGATCATCATTGGATCATCATCAAAGCTGGATCATCACTGGATCATCATCAAAGTTGGATAATCATCATCATTGCTCCACTATCTCAATCAAATGGTGCTATCTCTCAATTCTACTCATCATAGGAATTTATACAAAGCCAACCCTTTTTCATGCTGGTTGTAGTCCTTGCCTCCATGTAGGTCTTCATATTCTTTAGCACTTATATTTGACCATGGGAGGAACACATCTAACATCCATGTTAGAAAGGCCCACCTAGCACTTAAATCTAACCATGGGAGGAACACATCCAACATCCAAGTCAGAAAGGCACACCTAACACTCACATCCACTAGCATGGTAGGACACACGATCTACCATCGGAGGAAATGCCCAGCAATTACATCCTTTGGCATGATGGGAAACACCATATATCCTCCAAGAAAAGGATCAACACTTACATCTACTGGCATAGTAAGACACACCATATACTATCTAGAGAAAGGATCAACACTTACATCTATTAGCATAGTAGGACACACTATCTACTATCTAGAGAAAGGATCAACACTTACATCTGACCTAGTCAAAAAGTCCCAGCACTTACATCTGACCCAGTTATAAAGGACCAGCACTTATATCCTTTGGCATAGTAGGACACACCATCTACTATCCAAGGAAAGGCTCAATACTTACATCCACTGGCATGGTAGGACACACCATCTACCATCTAGAGAAAGGATCTACACTTACATGTATTGGGATGATAGGACACACCATCTATCATCCAAGGAAAGGATCTATACTTATATCTGACCATGGGACGACCCACCTACCACCATGTCAGAAGAGCTCTGCACTTACATCTAATCATGGGAGGACCCACCTACCACCATGTCCAAAAGAATATGCACTTATATTTGACCATGGGAGGACCTGCCTATAACCATGTCAGAAGGGCTCCGTACTTACATCTGACCATGTGAGGACCCACCTACCACCATGTCCGAAGGGCTCCACACTTACATCTGACCATGGGAGGACTCACCTACCACCATGTTAGAAGGGCTCCACACTTACATTTGACCATGGGAGGACCCACCTGCCACCATGTCATAAGGGATACGCACTTACATTTGACCATGGGAGGACCTGCCTACCACCATGTCAAAAGGGATCATGGGCTCATCACTTCCCCTTGGAAGGAACCTCAATTTGGAGAAAAGAAAGATTCTCCCTGAAGTACTCAAACTTCACTCTAGCCATTTCTAGCATAGAATCACATCAGGGATGATTACGTCCAAGGATAAACTACGAGATTCTCCAGGACCAATTACATCTGAGGATAACCTACATGACCATTTACACTTAAGAAACCTATGAGATTCACCAGGATTTTATGCTTAGGCAACTTGTCTCACCAGCTATGGTAGAAATCCCTCTTCCAAGAGATCTCAATATGGATCACAAAATGGAGCTTCACTGCTCCTTTCTCCTAAGTAGTCAAGCAAGTAGCGACATGTTTTTCCTAGGGTGTACTTAGCGCCATGTAGGACTCCTTCCTACTAAAACAAGAGATCACACCTAATCCCATACTGAAGCAGCACCCCAAAGTGCTCTTCCTATCAATGGCACTTCCCAATCTAAATCAACATAACCCTCTAGGTTAATATTATGATTCATATCATACTTGATCCCATACTCAAGTGTACACTTCAGGTACCTCATAATATGCTCTGTAGCAATCAAGTGAACATATCTTGGATCTGTTAGCAACTGGTTTAATGTGTTCACAACAAAGAAAATATCTGGTCTCATATTCGTCAGGTACATCAATGACCCAATCATCTGACGATACATCGTAGCATCAACTGTCTCTGATGAAGAAACACTCAATAGCTTCATGATCGATGTCACAGGTGTGGTCATGGACTTGTAGTCCATCGTCCTAAACCTATTTAGGATCTCCATTGCATACTTCCCTTGTCCCAGGGAGATTCCATCTAGATTTTTCCACACCTCCATGCCTAGAAGTAGTGCATCATCCCCAAGTCCTTCATCTTAAACTCAACAGTAAGTCTCCTTCTTGAAAATTTAATGAGTTCCTCTTTTCTATCAAGAACAAGTCATCGGCATATAACAGGATCATCACTGGTCTTTCGCCTTCAACCTTGAAGAAAAGGTTGAAATATGCTTTACTCTTAGTAAATCCTACAGCCATCAATAAGCTATCCATCCCATCGTACCATGTCAAACCTCAGGATCTTCTGTAGTCACTCCCTATAAATAGAAGCATCATTCTCCCTCTACCTTTCATACTCTATGCATTGAAACATTCTGTACCAGAGTGACAAGTAGCTTCCTATGTCACTAGATACCAAGATCCTCTATCTTGAACCTTTTCAAAAGTTCTCCTTGCACCTATCTGTGATCTCGTCATCCTCTATAGGATTTCATCTTCAACCTTGTAGCAAAGGTTAAGATCTTCATCACTCTAGGTGATCTCCAAGCTCCTCATTTATGTGTTATCCCGTGGGTGCCTTATGAACTCGTACAAAGCCTTCTTTTTCACACATGAGTCTACCTATCAAACTTCCAGTGGCTACAAATGTCTCTTTGCAGTATATGCCTTCTTTCTGTGAAAATCCTTGTGCTACGAATATTTCCTTGTATCCCATGATGTTTCCATCTACTTCATGCTAGATCTTGTAGATCCATATGAAATACATTACAAACTTCCCTCCAGGTCTCGATACTACATCCTAGACATCATTCTTCTTGAACTGGTACTCTCATTCCCTTTCTTCTTGGCTACTTCTTCATGGCTGGAAGGATCTGCATCAATGATGTCGCTCAACAGTGTCACATAACTACACTGTGTCTGAGACCTCTTATTTATTTGAAAGTATCATCATATTATTCTTCATCTTGGATTATTTCTTGAACTGTCGTCACTTGTTCTTCAGAACAAGTCTCATCCTTTTTTGCTGTTAGGCGATTGTACGTGATCTTTTCTACAATTCAGATGCACTAGTTGTATGGTGAGAAGCATTTCATAAGGCATATTCACAATGGAAAATTATTATGCATAAAAATTTAATCATGAAACTATTTTAGCCAATACAACATTCATCCATATCTCACAGAAAATTTCTAGATTCCTTCCATCTCTACCAAGACATCATTGAGATTATGTACTAATCCAATATGTCAACAAAGAGGTTTCATTCTAGATAAGTAGCAATGGAGAGTTGTATAGGACCATGAGCTACTTACCCATCATATGCATATTATTATAATACTATCATTAATGCAAACATTCTATCATGCATAATACATCAACTGGATATAAACGAATTCATAACAAAACAATATCATGAAATGACAATTGAATACTTATCTTTATTTTTTTCGTGGGTAGACTCCTTCTTTCAGCTTCATCTTCTTCATTCATAATAGCATCATTTCTTATCCAAATGCTCAATATGGATAAGAGGCTCTTCAAGAATTTATTTATTCATATTCCTAATCGCTTGAGGGATATTCTTTGAATTGTGAGCGCTTGAGCTTTAGTTGCTCCCATCTTCTCTTCTCTTATTATGGGTCCAGCTTCATATTGTGTGTGCTCTTCTTAGATTCTGTTGAAATTAATCACTTCATTCTGGCACACATTCCTTGAATGAATCAATCCCATGATCCTGGGAGGCCATTCAAGGTGGTTATCACAAATTTTGCATTCTCCACTTCTTATTCTACCTCTTCAAGTTGTTCTTTGATTTGAGAGACCCTTGTAAAGTATGACTGTATGGTCTCTGCATTCTGGATCTTCACATTCTTCAACTATTTTCTCAAGGTCATCTTCCGATTTTATGTTCTTCCCTTCAAATAACTTGGTCAAGGAATAAAGCATCTCTTTATGTGTCTTTAGGGAAGACACTTATGGTATAAGGTGATCCTTTATTAAATCACCAATGATCTTCTTGGCCTTGACCAATTTCTTCTTGTGTAATGATTTTAGCCTCATCTCCCTATGGAACTGGAACCTCTCCACTTATGTAAGTGTCCAATTCATTTTCTTCAAGAACCAGTGAAATCCTATACTTCCATGCTTGGAATTTTTCACCTTCACCAAGATTGTCATCAATCTGGTGTGATTAGTCATCTTGAAATGAGAACCTCAACTCTAAATAGCAAAATATTAGATCTTACCGATTTGAGGTGTCCATCCTAGTTCCAGAGTTGGCTGATCTAGGGTTTGTCAGAGAAACCCTAATTTTCAAAACTTGGAATATTTTAGATTTGATTGGATATAAATATGGGCCTCTTCAATGCGAATTGTCTAATGTAATCCTTTTCTGAAAACAATGGAGGGAAGCTTTTGGAACAAGAAGCCCTAGTTTTCCAATTTCCTCTGCAAAATTGCCTGATATGTTTTCTATGGTATCTCCTAAAGTAATGATCCTATGTGTATGAAATGTTTTACTAATTTATCCTTGTATATTATATTTCCATCACCATAGGTTTGAGTAGAATTGGTTTCACCAATTGGGACTTATGATAGTTTTCCCAAGGTGACTTATTTTAGGACTGTTTAGAATAGTGAACTTATACAGAATGCCACATGTCCCTGTTTCGTAATCAGGGTTTGAAACTATTACCATAGAAATTAAATTCTCTTCCCTATCTGAAACATCTTGCAAAATTTAATTTGGACCTTCATATCCTGATATATAGCAATTAGTCCTAGGTGTCATGTTTAGGGATGAATCCAGGAAGAGGATAGAACCTTGATTTGGAGGAATCATATCTCCTAGAATATAGCGAATCCGAGACTAAAATTTTTACACGGGATACAAAAAGATTTTATCTTCATCCTGTGAAGTGTTTGGCCCTTGAGACGTCTCCAATCCTGAGATACAGGGAATGTTCCAAAACTACCCATTTTAGTATTTTAGGGTTTTTTAGGCCTGGGTCAAACTAGGGTTTGACTTTCCTAGAGTTTTACTAAACCAAAAAATTAGAACTTGGTCTCTAAACTTCAATTTTGATGAGGAGGGAAATCCTATGCTGGGTTCACTAAAAAATTCCTCTTCTGTAAAAAGCCATAATTTCCCGAAGCAAAAACTGAAAATGCCCGGAATCAAATTCTGCTTTGACAGAAAGATGCGCCTTTCAATGGAGAGTTATCCTAGCCTCCTTTTTCTGATGGATTTTTGAGAGAGACCCAAAAAGTAAGAAGCCCTAGATTCTACAGCTGCACAACATCTTCTTCTCAGGTTAGCTCTGATACCATGTTATATTTTTATCAATTAGACAGTGTTATCTTAGGATCTTCTCTAAGAGAATAACATGCACAACAATAATCACAAGGGACAAGAGACACAAAGAATTTTCCTTAAGAAAACCATAAAGGACAAAACCCTGCAACTTCCTTAGAGATAGAATGAGAACCATTAGCAAAAGTAAAACCCAAAAACACAAATATGATCTTTGACATCTGATCTCTCTCACTTGTGCCAACACTTTCTCTCTCACTCATGCACCCCAGTTGAGTGTGTGTGTGTGACAATTAGAGAGTCTAATTTACTAGGGATGACATCTCTAGGAGAGTCTAATAACCCTAGTGTCCCTCAACTATGGGGAATTCCCCCCCCTGATCAACAAGGAGGGTTAACCTAAACTCAATTGTGGGGACTATTTCCCTGACTTACAAGGAAGGGTTAAACTCAATGAATTTACATGAATTTATTATATTAATGACTCTCCCTATAGGAACATTGGGGTACAATGAAATACAAATGATTCTCCCGATAGGAACATCGAGGTACAATATAAATAAGTACATTCCAAAGTTACAAATACATCAACACTTATAAATTTTGATACATAAATCATCCAACACAATATACCTACAAGATCTAGATTCAAACCTTACCATCAAAGGATGAGAAAGATGCATCCTAGTCTCGAGCCATCGGTGAAGAAAGAACTTGAGAAACTATTGAAAACCATAATCATATTCCTAGTAAGACACACACAATGGATTTCGAATGTAGTCCCCATTAGTAAAAAGAATGGGGAAATAATATTATGTGTAGAATTCATGAATCTAAATAAGGCATCTGAAAAGGGAAACTATCATGTTCCTCCAATGGAACACATATTGCAGAAAGTGGTAGGTGCCAATATGTTCTCTTTATTAGACGGTTTCTTTGGATACAATTAGGTATTGGTTACCCCTTCTGACCAACTTAAAAATGCTTTTAGGACGCCTTGGGGAACTTTTACTTATAGGAGAATGCCTTTGGATTAATTAATGCAGGTGCCACTTTTTAGAGAGCTATAAATATATATTTTAGAGGGTTGATACATAATTCTGTAGTAGTATATCTTGATGATATAACTATCTATTCTAAAAGGAGGCATGATCATTTGTTTTCTCTCAAATAGGTGTTTGAAAGGCACAAGAAGTATGGTATCTCTTTAAATCTGAAGAATTCCATTTTAGAAGTCCAACAACAAAACACTAGTAAACCTCCTCCTCTAAGATCACCGCTTGTTACTAGAATTCAGATGTAGCCATCCACACCAATAATGAAACCAATGTAAAATCAAATGACAGTTCCTACTATCCCTGTCTTAGAAAAAGTGAATAGAAGGTTTGCAGTTATATTTGTATCACAAACTAGAGGGCATATCACTCTTCAGAAACAAAGGAAAAGTACTAAATACATTACTGCCATAATGGAACTGAGGCTTGAAACATATTGGAACCTGAGAAATGTATTATTCCAATCTTCTCTGACTAATAACCCATAGATTGATACAAATAATCAAAATACAGTCGGACATAAAACACTTTCTGAAATTCAAGATAATCCATTATTTGAGGATAATAGCACTCCTAAAGATCTATTCATGGATCTATCCTCTTTAAGAATAAAAGGAAAAGAAAGGGTAAAAAATTTCAACCAGAGATTCTCTTGTCTAAAAAATAGAATCCCTGCCAACGTTATTCCAGTAGAAGAACTATTGGTTTCTTATTACATCAAAGGTCTACCTACCCCTATTTCCATGTGGGTTAAAATAGAACACAAGAGAAACTTGCAAGAGGCTTTTGCGGAAGCAATCCAGGTGGAAAAGGACATGTTTTTCTTGAAAGAAAACCTAGACACTCAAGATGACCAATCTTCTACATACCATAGGATTCAAGATAACTTCCCCAAACCCACTACACGAAATAAATATCCTTTCAAAATGGACAACATGAAGAATATTTTATAGAAAAATTCCAATAATATGGTGGATTTAAAAAAGAACAACACTGAAAATCAGAACAATAACTAAGGATCTGCAAGGCCACCTTTTAGGAGACCTTACCAACCTCCTCAAATCCCACCAAATCTTGAGGAAGGATTGACTTCTGAATAGATTTATGCCATTTTTAGGGCTCTGTTTCCTAAATCCCAAAATATCCCTGATGATGTTAAGGAATATCCTAGAGGGATCGAAAATTCTTAGCCATCTGAGAAAGAACACGATCAACATGTTAATACCATAAACTGTTTTTCTGAATTACCTATGGCTAAGGAAGAAGATGAACCTAAGGATATTTTTAATGTGCAACACCATTACTAGTGAAGATGAACCTAAGGAAAACTTCATAAGAATCCCCACCATCATATTCTAGTCCCAATAGAGGAAAAAATGGCACAAAAGGAAACCATCATTCCTAAACTTGAATATAATCTGGTCGATGATTTGAAAAAGAATAAGGCTAACATTTCTCTGTTTGAACTTCTGAAAATAAATTCTGTAAGAGAAAGTCTTCCCAAAAGAATGATTTTAAAATAAGTCCAAGGAATATCATAACAACAATCTAGAGACTTATTCTAATCCTGATAGACAAAAACCATGTGAGAAGAAGAGCCCTCCCCTTTTACTCACCTTTGAGATATTCAACATGAATGTACACAATTGCATGGTAGAATCAGGTGCTTCACCTAATGTTATGGAACTGTCTATTTGTAAAAATATTAATGCATCTTGGGAACCTTTCCCTACCCAGATTGTGCAACATGATAGATCCAGAGTTAGGGTAGTAGAGGAGTTGAAAAGTGTCCTTTTAACACTATCTATTAATCCAAGGATTCACGAGACCATTGGTATTGTTGTTGCTGACATTCCCGAATCATATGGAATGTGGTTAAGTAGAGACTGGTTAGAAAATATTAAAGGTTGTGTTGCTAGTGATTGGTCCCATTTATGGCTCCCTTACAATGGAAGGCCTAATCAAATTATTAAGATCATGAGAGATCCATACATGAAATAGAAAGTTATTGATTTGAATGAACCTAGTGAGCATGCTGTCTATTTTATCTCACATGTTGAACACTACACATGTGATACATTCTTTGAGAATTTTATTTTTGATTTCTCACCCATGGAAAATATTGAAAATAAATATGAAATTATCAATTATACCGTTGTTCCATTTTTTGGTTCCATTGTACACAATGTATATAATGTAAATACAAACTTTAGAGTAGATTTAGATTCATGGATTTTTTTTTATTATTGGATCCAAATCAAAAGATGGGTCTGGTGTAGGTTGCATGTTAATAGATCCTAAGGGCACCAAGATCATGATTGCCTACATATTGGAATTTGAGTGCACTAAGAACATTGTTGAATAAGAAGCTTTTGTCTAGGGACTCAGAAAAGCAATTGATTTAGTTGACTAGGTAATATAATTCTATGGAGACTTTGAGATAATTGTAAAGAAGTTAAGAAATAATATCAACTTCATATCACCCCGTTTGATGAATTATAATAAAATTGTTAGGTATTTGACTAATTCCTTTAAAGAATTTAACATTATGTCTGTCCCTAGGTCCCAAAATTTCGATGCTTATTTATTGGGTAATACTGCATCTAGGTTGATCCCTCCTAAGGGTTTGTCTCTTGATACTTTTTCCATCAAGTTAATGTTTAGACCTTCTACCCTAGACAATGTCATTGATTTGAAGGTGTTTGATGATTACCAATATATTATTAACTTTCTGACAGCTCAAGACAATTTCAAAGATGTAGCAATTGATGAAGCTGATCATGAAAAGTCATTATCTGATCCTAATTTTCATTCCAACCTGATCCCCAAATCAATAATAAATCTCGATAAGTATTACGAATTACAGGATAAATTTAAGAAGAAATCCAACTTTAAGACACACCATTCTTCTCTAAATTTCAAGACTGTTAATTTGGGGAACGAACAAAACCCTCAACTCATTAATCTAGGGATTAACTACTCACCCAAGGAGGAAAAATATTTTGTTAAACTTTGCAGGGAATTTAAGGATGTGTTTTCTTGGACATATGAAGACCTTAATAATTTTGATACAGAAATCATCCAACACAATATCCCTATGAAACATAGTGCCAAACCTTACCAACAAAAGCTGAGGAAGATGCATCCTAGTCTCAAGCCATCGGTGAAGAAAGAACTTGATAAATTGTTGATAGACATAATCATATTCTGAGTAAGACACAGACAATGGATTTCTAATTTAGTCCCAATTAGTAAAAATATTGGGGAAATAATATTTTGTGTAGACTTCAGGAATCTAAATAAGGTCTCTAAAAAGGACAACTATCTTGTTCCTCCAATGGAACAAATATTGCAGAAAGTTGCAGGTGATGAGATTTTCTCTTTGTTAGAAAGTTTCTCTCGACATAACCAGGTACTGGTTACCCCTTTTGACCAACTTAAAATTTCTTTTAGAACTCCTTAGAGAAATTTTTCGTATAGGATAATTCATTTTGTATTAATTAATTAGTTACCCCTTCATCACATTAAATAGTTTTAGCATACCTTACATGGATACGTTTACCTTTTACTACAGATCTTTCAGATCTTCCTACTAGGACAATAGATCCATTGGATCTTCCTACACAGTGCCAACAGAGGCCTAATATCTGTAGGAGTCATTCATACCAAACAACTTGGGGATAGAACTATCCTTGCATAGGATTATTTGAATGCTTTCAGGTTGTGCTTTCTCCTCCTGTTGCTTCCTTGTAGTTTTCTAGCATTACTTCCCAGGAATCAACAAGTCACCAATTCTGTCATTAGAGGAAATTTCAACTAAAAATGGGCCTTTTAACTCTAATTCAAATTCCATGTCATCATGTGTTACCCAATGAATTTTCTTTAAATTTGAAATATCGTATAGGTTTTAAACACCTTTTTACCATAAATTTGGGGATAGGTATCATAAAAAAAACTACTTTTTTGTTTGTATTTTTGACATATCTCCTCGTGTTTTTAGTCAAATTTCTATCAAAATAGCTCGTTGGATGCGGAATTAAATTCCGCATCCAACGAGTACCAACTCAGCATACTTTTGATGGAACCTACTACCCAAAAAACAAGAAATACCTAGAAAAATGTGATGATGATTTCATCATCACATTTTTCCAAGTATTTCTTTTTTTGGGTAAGCGGTGTTCGTCAAAAGTATGCTGAGTTGGTAATCATTGGATGTGGAATTTAATTCCGCATCTAACGAGATCTCCTAATTGAAATTTGAGTAAAAACACGAGATATGTTGAAAATAAAAACAAAAAAGTTTTTTTTTCTTTTCTTTCTCCAAAATTAATAAATATTATTTTATTATTTTAACTAGTATTTTATTAATTTTTTTTAGGAGGCCCATTTTGAGTTGAAATTTCCTCTAATGTGTGAGGGAAATATATCCTATGGCTGGGGTTTTGAAGGCCACCAACATATTGTGAGTTTGCAGATAGACAAACAAAGTTACAAGCATTTATTAAAGAGAAAGGGATCGATATTGTGCAGCTTGTTTCAATGATCAATCCTATCTTGGCTTATTCTCTTTTGCTTCCAATATTCAACACCTGCAAAAAGAAAACAACTTTTTTCAAAATATCTCCATTTTTAATAACATATGAGAAATGAACATAAACAAATATTGCAATTCAGAAACAAAGTAATATCTAGATCATTACTAAAAAACAATTGAAGCCTTCATTACACAATGATGGAAGTAAATGCCAATATTTATTGATAGAGTTTCTAGAAACATTACAAATCCTCTACTTAATCAGACTCCTTTTCAAGACCTAGATATGAGTCCTCTTGCTCCTCTCTTCAATGAAAGTTCTCCAACATAACTTTGCCTCCAAAGTTGGTCCCCTTTCCTCATACCCTTCCCCTCTTTTAATAGTTATTTGTGATGAAGGATTTCAAGGCTAGGATGGTTATGCAAGTTAGGGAGGTTTCCAAACCGAACCCAACTTCCCTTTCATTAATCATCTTTTTATTTTAACAATTCTTAATGAAATATATGGCCTATAATGAAGCAACTCACAAATAATACATGATTTCCTTTGAGGAAACTCACGTATTCTACTCTTAAGATCCATACCTGGGATTCTTGAGGGATACTTTCGTATGATACAAAGGTTGCTAAAATGAAATTCAAATATTCCAAGTGAATTGATATGCAAAGGTATATGATACTAAATTTAATGGTAAGTATTAAAGGTACAATCCTCTTATAAAGACATGGCTACTTCTATCCATGTTGTCCTTTTTTATAATGACAAATTCGGTGTCATTACTCGGACGAAGAAGTGTTATTTCAAGGTATAACAAATACAACTATGGATTGAATTAATTAATTATATTATTAATGTACTGAATTTAACCATTGGATTTAATTCAACCTTGTATTCAGGTGAACCATGGATTTGAGGGAGCCCTGGATTCAAGTCAATCTTAAACTGGAGTCAACCTTTAAGTCAAACATGGATTGAATTCTACCTTGGATTGAAGTCAACCATGGATTAAAGACAACCTTGGATTGAGGTCAACCCTTGATTGAAGTCACCCTTGGCTTTAAGTCAATCATGAATTTAATTCAATCTTTAATTGAAGGCATCCTTTCTTAAAAGTCAACTATGTATTAAAGTCAACTATTTGTTAATGTAATACAAACTACCAAGCCATATTCATTAAAATTAATATGGCTTATATATGCCGAAGGTGTATATCAACCATGACCACACATTCAAAAGTGGTTGATATATGCCTTCGACTTATAAAAGCCATATTAATTTTAATGAATATGGCATGCTAGTAGATGATTGACGCGTGGGAAAGGATTGGTGAATTATTATTATTATAAAAAAATAAAAAATAAAATGAAAATGGTGACTACAATCCATGGTTGACTTAAACTGATAGTAGACTTATGTATAAAGGTTGACTTCAATCTATGGTCGACTTAAATACATAGTTGACTTCAAACCAAGGTTGACTTAAATCCATGGTTGATTTCAATCCATATTTGACTTCAATCTAAACGTCCTACTCTCGAAGTAGAGATACGTGTCATTGCAATTTTTGTTTCTCTGATATAGAAATGAAAAGGATGCTCAATCCTTTTTGGTTTGTGAGCTGTGATTTGGTTCTTTTGCACTTGATAGACCAACAAGTCTCTTCTTACAATGTGTTATGTTTCATTTAATAGAATGCAATTTTCTTTCTGTTGAAAAAAAACATGATCCCCTTAATGTTACATGTCATCTTCTCATGCTCAAAATAACTAATTAAACTCAAGGGACATACATGATGAAGGCCTTGAGTGGGTTTGAAAATACTAAAAAATGCTCCTATACTAAGAATATGAAATAACAACGAAGTGTATCATTTCTATCCAATTTAAAACGTTATGGTGAATACCTATGTGTGGCTCCAACTTGAGAAGATAAATAAAATTTACTTAGTATTAAGTTTTGGATAAATATAAAGTAAGACTTATTATGATATTATTTACAATTTTGAAACCATATTCTATAACCTTGCTACGATGATTTTTATCTTTCTTTCAAATCAAAACCTTAACAGGGTAGAAAATCCCTAAATCACTTTATTTGTCTCAAAATGTCATGAGACAATCTACATTTCTAAAGGAAAAGGAGGTAAAGTTCGGCTCTTGTAATCCACAACAAACGCCAAAAGTGAAAAAGTGACTTTAGATTGAGCTCTAATAAAATGCTAATTATAATGTTTTTACCTCACATATAGTGCATGCTTTGAACCTCATAACAACATAAACTCTTATAAAAGCAACATTGAAATCCATCCTTCATGCTTTATAACTGTAGAAACTTGGTAGAGCCCTAAACCTAGGTTTAGGGCACATGGAAATTTCCTTTTAAATGTTTGTCAAGAACCCAATTGATAATAGAAACCTTCGACCCTATCCCTATATCATGGAATCATTGGAATGAAAAATGACAATTTTTATGTGTTATGGGAAAATAATTATATTTTTATGTTTTTCTTGTTGTTAATATATATGTATTTAGGTGTTCAACCCTTAATGTAAGCAACTGGGTATTTATATATGTATAGGTATGTGTGTATGAACAAATACCTATAGCTAAGATATGGGTTAAGGGTAAAATATATATATGCAAAATGTGAGATATTTATGTAAGAGAGAGATATAACAACACATACAAGACAATTTATGTATATTTCACTTTTGGAATATAGATGAGTTTTTTCAAAGGAAAAAATGTGTATATATTGGGAGAGATACACAGAAACGTGTGTGTGTATGCATGCACATAAATAAATGACAATAATAACATTCTTTGCATTCTTGTGTTCAAATAAATGCACATGTCAATGAATTGATTGCATCAGGGTAAATAGGGCCTTCAATTCACTGTGTAAATTAATGGGGTTTGAAAAGTAACGTTGTTTGCATAGTTTTAACATGTTGGAATTCCTTATCAATTTTAAATTACATCTCAATATGGATATTGCACTTAGCAATTTTTTTATCATTACAACAATAGAGTTGATTTTCATTAGTTGTGAAAGAATTTTATCTTTTATAGATTTTATGCTAAATTTAATTTCATTTAATTCTACTATAGATAACTGTCAAGCTTTATTTTCCAAATTCAAGATGGTTGTCAAATTGTCTTTAATTTAGGTTATATGGATATTATCATAGGATTTTAATTGTTGCAATAGATAAATAATATCCTTAGAAGATTTTATAATTTTATTTTATTATTAATCATTTGAGTCAACATACATGCGCTATCCATGTCATGGAATACAACATTCGTGAGGATATCATTTCCTATCAACGTGAGTGCAAGGTTAGTACATCCATTGTAGCATCCTAAGGAATTGATGTATTTAAGGATAAGATGGTGGTTGAATGATAAGGAGTCCATGCATTGATTGATAAGTCACTTTGGAGGAATAATATTTCCAATAGGTAGACCCCTTGTTGTTTAGGTGTAATTCTGTGAGTTACCAGAGGAGACATTGATTATCCCATTTTTCTCTTGATGCGATACAAGTGATCTGTACAAAAATTTAATAAAAATCACTAGAAAGTATGAAAACCCTATTTGTGGTGCATCTAGATTCAAAACATGTAGAATACTCCTACACTTGCACCAAAATCCTAGAACCTTTTATGATGACGACTTACGAGACCTATAGTAGTGTACTAAATCCCCTCTTTACTCATTTGAGGTAATGGGGCATGACATAGAAACTCCAAATTTCTTTGTCATCATTCTATGGCACGTCCAATATTCCTTCATTGGCCATCAAACACTACCAACAAGATTGTTTTTCCTCATAAAGGAACTATGAGGTAAAATTTAACCTGTGACAATAATGAAATACACAATCCATATGTTGTTAGTTGTTATAATTTATTCAAATTGATTAGGATCTTTATCTAAAAGAATAACAAGAACAACAAGATACATAAGATAGAGTAGATACATAAGACACAAAGATTTTCCTTGGGGAAAACATAAAGGAGAAACCCCTGCAAACTTCCTCAGAATAGTTCCATCACTAAGACAATATCAAAAGATGGGAAAATCAAATAATAAGAAGTCTTATGTAGCTATCACTCTCTCTCCTCATGCGATATTGAGCGAGTGAGTGTATGTCTAAATGAGGGAGGGTGGCTCCCTATTTATACACATAAAGTGATTGACCTAATAACTTGAAAGGGGTGAAATATTACCCTAACAGATCTAAATTCACCTAGAGAGACTCAAACAATACATTTTGTAACGTCCCCATACCCCATAATGCAGAAAAATTAAAATTTTTACTTCAAGAACCCTTGTTATCCTTCAAAGCATAGGTAATTTACGTTAACAGACACTTCAACCTTAATTATCAAGCTTAAAAAACCACTATAAAAGTCGTTCCTCCCTTGAAAAATCCCTTCTGCGACTAGAAACACCTTTTCCGCACTCAACCTATCCTTTCTGCACTCTGCATTTCGCACTTCCGCTTTTCACCCTTCTGACCTTGGAAATCAGAAATCAGAAACACAATATGCACCAGATATGTTAAAATATCTTCCACCTTCCACCTTTCACACTTTCTCTTTCCTCCCTTCTGACCTCGAAAATCAGGAGTCGAAAAGTTAATGTGCGACGAAAACATTCAAACACTATTTTGCCTTCTGCCTTTCACCCCTGACTTTGGAAATGGGGAGTCAAAAAAATAATGTGCGGTAGAAAAATTCAACCACTCTTCCACCTTCTTCCTTCCGCACATTCTCCTTCCACCCTTCCAACCTCAGAAATCAGGAATTAGAAACTCAAAGGCTCGACGAAGTGAATTGTCAGCCTTCCGCCTTCTACAATTCCATTTTCTGCCCTTCTGACCTTAGAAATTGGAAATAAAAAACATAATAGGTGCTTGGAAAATTTAAACACTCTTCGGCCTTTTGCTTTTTGTACTTCCTCTTTCCGCCTTCTGCACCCAAGAACTTGGAAATTAGAAAAATCAATGTGCGAAGGAACGTTCGACAACCTTTTCGCCTTCCACCTTTTGCACTTCTGCTTTTCATCTTATGCATTTTGAAACTCAAAAATCAGAAACACCATGTGCAAAGGAATGTTCGATGAACTTTTCTCCCTATTCCTTCCGCACTTCCTCTTTCCTCGTTCTGCACTTTGAAACTCAAAAATTAGAAACATAACTCTTGACGGAGTCTTTCAACCACCGTTCTGCCTTCCATACTTCAGAACTCGAAATTCGAAAAAATATCAAATGACAGAATGTCTATCCTTGTTTCCATATTCCTCCTTTCCTTCCTTTAGTGTAGAACTCTGGAATGAGAAGACCAAATATCTACCTTAACCTTTTTCCGTATTTCCACCTTTCACCTTCCACCTTCCACAGGCAGATCCCAGAAGTTGGAAAACTCACTTTCTTCTTTATATTTTCTCCTGATTTCCACCTTTCACCTTCCACCTTCCAGGCAGATCCCAGAAGTTGGAAAACTCACTTTCTTCTTTATATTTTCTCCTGATTTCCACCTTTCGTAGGTGGATCCCAGAAATCAGAAATACCACATTCTTCTTTGATAAAATTTCTTTCTCTTGCCTCCCTCATTGCACCTTCTTCCTTCAATGCGGAACTCAGAAATCGGGAGAACGACATTCGACCTTAACATTTTTCTACACTTTCGACTTCCTCTTTCTAACCTCGGACTTTGAAAATTGAAAAACACACTCATGCTTGGATTTAAACTTCCTTCTCTTGCCTCTTGCATTTTTCCTTCCACTGCGGATCCCTGAGTGCAAAAATGCCATAATTTTCCTTGTCCAAGGAGCAGAAACACTAAGCCAGGTGCATTCTAACCCTATAATAGGATTCCAGCCTCCATGGACTTAGGAAAAAATGCAGAAATCATACAAGGAATGTATAGAAGTAAAATGCAGGAAAACATAATAGAAGAAAACTGCTACTTAATCATCGACAAGCATTCAACATGAATATAGAATTTTCATGGCCAAAACAAGAAAATAGAAATTACATGGAAAAAACAAGAATAATAGAGATAGATATCTTGATAATTAAGCTGCCTCGCAAATAGAGAGGTGTTGAGGCTTGGAAATTCACAGGTAACAATAGTTAGCGATTTTCCCCAGTAAAAGTTATGAACTAGCCCATTACTGTTTGGTATGGGGAATCTGTCCGATTTACGGTCCGGCTACCATAGGTCAAGTAACAAAATAAAGGTTTTACCGGTTATGGCCTAGTACATCTTGTATATTTTAGTTTCTTGAATTTAATTATGTTGTGCAAGCGCCTATCTAAGAATTCAGATTGACAGAGAATATGAGTGTTACCACCTAAGTTGTACTTAGTGGTTTTTATCAAGTGAGCCTGGTGAACCAGACAGGGTTAACTTGTTCGGACTTCAAAAATACCTTTGGAAGTACTTCTGGGATGTGCTTGTTGTATCATATTGTTGCCACCTTTTCACACACCTAGATCACGTGGCAGAAATCTTCAAGCCACTCGGTGTGTCCTTGGGGGCAAGTCTCGAGTCAAGGCTGTAACCTTGTTCTTGACTCCTCCATTTAGGCTCAACTCCTAACGAAGCCAAGGGGGGTAGACACTATTAAGTTACTAAGGATGAATTATTATTGTAATGACGTTGTACCGAATCAGTTATTTAGGAGTTTGAATATTTTAACTATAAGCAATCAAGATGACAAGATACGAAGATACACACGAAAGCACAAAGTTGATACACAATATATATATGAAGAAAAAAAGACCAGTGCCTTAAAAATGGAGTCAAAAGAGATCAGTGTGCTTGCATGTGTTTGGAATAAATGTTTTGCGATTGCATCTTGGTATGTTTTAAGTTAAAATTGGAGTATGAGTTGTTTAAATTAGGCTTAAGGGGGACTCCAGATATACCCGAGAGTACTTGGAGTATGTCCAAAACAAAGCCTATACGGCTACCCGCAAGGAATATGTGGGATGAAATGGAGTCTCTGGGGTTGTATTCGTAACGCACCCGTTAAGGTGTGACAGAGATCGGCGCCCGAGCTCACTTTTCAGTAGGTTCCCGCTTCCTTTGGGTATTTGCCACCGTAAAGGTTTGATCAAGGTGTTGGATTTTCACCTGATGGTTTGTTAATTGGGGAAGGTGAGTTCTAATTATGCTAGTCACCCAAGTGCTTTTGATACGGCTTAACTGATCGGACGAACCGCAGCCAAGTGCAGAGCATACACACTGGAGTCTTGTAAATTTTAATAAGTTTTAAAAGATGTGTTTTTGCTTAAAAGAAAAGCCTCCAAGAACCTCTTTCGATCCAAGTGGATCTCAATCGGGGAATCAAGGAGGGGTTAATTTTAAAATGCTGATAAACAAAATATGAGAAAATAACACAACTACACAAATCTGGTTTTCTGATTAATCCTACCACGAATCTCTTTCCCCTTGCGGGTCACTCGGGAAATCGTGGGGTAAGTATTATGATTAATTTTGAAAATAAGACATGAAATATGGAATTAACAACAAGATAAAATATACTACCCTACCAATCAGATAAATTATAGTAAAAGGAAATAAGCAGAAAAAGACGAAAAAGGCACCGACGCGAATCCCCCCAGGGGGGATGGGGAATGCGCTCGAAAGAGCCTATTCAAAGGATGATTTTATTACAGAGTTTACAATATCAAAGAAATTATAAAACAGAGCTTTATTGGTCCTTATATAGTCTGAAACCAAGATATTACAGTTTATGCAAAACAATTACAAATTATGTGACAAAAGAGAGCCCCCTGGGGGGATTTGAGCGCTCCAAAAGCCACTTTGGACAGCAGCTTCTTTTCTTCTCTGTCAGACCTGATAAATGAAAGCAATTTAATTAGAATAACAAATTCCCCAAATCACTTTAAGAGTTCCTTTGGGTCAGCCTACTTTATCTCAAAAAATTAATGAAATTAAACTAGCTAAACCGACGAAAAAGGAACCAAGGAAAGCAAGATTTCCTTGGGATATTGGCTTGCTGTTTGTGCAGCCAATTAATAGCACTGATATTGCACAATATTTAAATTATTGAACAGCAAATCAAACTACCTTAACAGAAAGCTATTGATTCTTCACTAAAATACTTGCGAAACTAAGGCAATTTAGTTAGATCTCTTGAATTTGAACTTTATGTGCACAATGAAAATAAGATATAGAAATTTGAAGGGATATTGATAATTATATCTATGTATTATTTTCTTTATGAGATAGATCATATTTAAAAAGAAACCTTAAAGTAATAGTTTGAGGAAAGTTTAATAATTTTTAAAGGAGGAAGAGAGAGAAAGAGTGTTTGAAGCCTGGAAATGTTGGGCTTTGGATTCTGCTTTGGTGGAACACCGAGAGACTATGTCATTCATAAGATACTGAAGATGAGGAAGATTCAAACCAGCTCAACCTCTTCTATCAGCAAGATCATCTGCAACTCAAAAATCCTGGCACAGACAGATGGTTAAAACATAGGTGCTGTCGAAAAAGATAATTGGAAAGCATGCAATTAAGCTTAAAGTACATACAAATCCAATAGATCTAGCACAAGCAGTAGTAAGAGCATAAATCAAACTATAATAAACTCTTACCCTAACAGGAGGGAGCTCTCTCCTTCAAGGCCAACAATTAACTAGCAAAGCAATGATAAACAAAAGCATATTATACCTCATAAGCATTTGACAATCAACATCCACACATGAAGAGAATTACACCATAGATCTTGCCTCCAAAGATTCTTTATTCCAAAATGAAAAAACAATACAGTACAAGAGCAACAACACCTCAATCCCAGTTCTAACTAGCTTTGAAGAGGAGGTTGTGCCTGGATATATACAATTCACAGGCCATCTAGCCCAGGGGGGCGCAATTACTCATGGAATCAAGTGAAATCAACTAATGGAGAGTCCATCAATGCTTGATCTGTGTCTAGCTGAGCTAGATCCAAGTCTCACTGAGTGCAACTGTCAATCGGGGGGCTGATCTGACTGACACCTCAACCTGTTAACTGAAGAATCCACCAAAAATCATCCAGTTGAGCCAAAAACGTGTTGAGGAGAGAGGGAGGGAGAAATTCCTCATAAAGGATGCTCAAGATCAACTCTGGATCTGATTTGATCACCTCCTTCAGCCAAGGATTTGTCAGATCCAGTCAATCTGCTTCAGATCTGACTGATTTCAATCAAATCGGATGAGAATCCATTGATTTATGATTTTGGATTTGCTCCATTATTCATAAATTTTTTAATTAAAATAATCAATAATTGATTTTTGGGGCTTTCTGACCTAAGTGATGGAAAATCACTCAAAAGTAGGAAACAGTGGGTCCATGGGTTTACATGGTGCTCTTAGCTTGAAAATGAGCACCTACATGACTGACACTTATTATTTGGCCCACTTTTATTACAAAATCAATTTTTCCAATTAAACTATTAAAAAATACCCTAAGTTTTGGAAAAATTAAATTTTAATAAAAAACACTGA